>PVHY01031765.1:0-12390 GCA_004024945.1 Uropsilus gracilis | reverse complement strand
AGGTGGTTAGGTCAAACCCACCTGTATAATCTTTCTTTTTTTAAAATTCAAAGTCAATAGACTAGTGACCATAAATACATCTGTGAAATCTTTCTTATAATATAATGTAACCTAAGCATGTACTTAACACTAGGAGGGAAAAGTCATGAGGGAAATTCTGTCTACAGCCCCCAGGCAGCTGGAAAATCTTTCAGACAAGCTTGGAGAGCACTTGTCTATATCCTGGTTAAGTGTGAGTCGATATTAGTTTCTAAATAAAGTTATTATTAATAATGAAGATATTTATATAACTACGTAAATTTTAATTACATAAATATGATTATATACGTAGAACAAAAACAATGTTCATTACTCTTAAGACTTAATATAGTTAGAAATGTTTCTTACAATCCAGTAAAGAGGTACGTTTTTACGTATTATGAATAGAGGAAATGATGCCTACAGAGTTTAAGTAATTTGCTCAAGCCTGATTGTCTTAATTAAATAAGTTACTCTCAGAGGAAGAAGTCAGGGTTCTTTCTACCCTGTGACCTGGGAGCTTATATAAAGAAAGGAGAAAGTATTGTTAACCATGACATGATATTTCCTGCTAGAAAACCATCTGAGTGTCTTCTTTGAGCACATTTGATAATGAGTTTCTTTTGAACCCCGGCTTCAGTGAGAAATTGAACCTTGAAGCTAATGACCATCAAAAAGACGCTTGATATTTTTGGCATTTAAACTGGCATGCATTTTTCTTCTTTAGACACACTCTTCATTTTCAGAAAACTATTAATAAATGATGAACAGATTAGGTCTGCTTATCTAACTCCCAATATACAAAGAATAATGGTTATTTAATCTAGCCAATAAAAATGAATAGGAAAGAAAACTGAAAATGAAATCATCTCATGTCTTTCAAACAGACACTTGTGCTCTTACAATTATTTCTCAAAACAGTTAAGCTTTTAGATCTTGGTTTAAACATCTCTTCCTCTGAGAAGACTTCCTGACCTCCCAAGAGAAAACTAAATGACTTTCCCTTCTTTTGGGCTAACATACCTCCCAAAAGATTTTTTGCCATGGCTCATACAACATTGAGTTGTAACTGCAAGTTACCTTATCTGACCATCTTTATCAGTTTGTTGAGTGCAGGGACAGGCTGTTTTTCACTGCTGTACCGGCAGTGTTTCCATAGCGTCAATATATGCAGTCAGTTTACATAATATGAATAAAATAAAGAAATAGCAAATTGTTAAGTTGATGAACATGTTGAAAAAAAGCAGATTAAACATGGTACAGGAAATCAATAAAAGGTGGTTAGACATCTGAGAAAAGTTCTACTTCAGCAAACTCAGACTTTTGCAACCAGCAGACTATATAGAAAAAATGATTCAGTTTCAACACACACAAAAGTTGTTAATTCATTCAGCAATGATGATTACTGGTCATTTAAAGAAAGTCCAAAGTAATCAAATCTGCTAATGCTTTCAAAAATCAGTTGAATGCAGAAATGAGGTCTTCTGGCTTCACATAAACCATACTATAATTTTGGTTCACACAATCTCCTATCACTTGTATATGTTTAATTCAAACATGAAGATCCCAAGACAGAGTGGGGAAAAAAACAATCAGCTCTTGACATCTCTCTCTTTGAAACCATAAATCATCCATGGTCTAATGGTTACTGTAGACATAAACTGTACCTTGTCCTTCTTTGTCTTAATCCCCCACGGGTCAAAGTCATCACTCCTAGACAGAAAGTTGCACTAGATCCTTTCAAATATCCTACAGTTTCAGAATGATCAAGTATAGTTCAGGTACTTGGAAAACTGAAGAGCCAGAGTTCCAGCTTGCTAATTAGTTTCACATGGTAGGAGCTGAAAAAGAGGCAATTGAAGTAGAAGACTGGTAGTGAGTAGCAATGAGATAGTTCTTGAAACCTTACCCTTTCACTCATCTAGTAATTTAATACAACTGTGATATCACATAGAGTGATTTCACAAATTGGCCTTCCATTTGTTTCTGTTAAAATTATATACCTCCCAGCCTATTTTAGTGAGTCTTAATTTTTTGTAAGTTTTAAGATGCTGGGCAAATGATTTTAAATGGAAAAAAAATGTCAGTATTCATGGTGCTTAAATTACCCATCATTAGCATGGTTCCTAATGGGATTTAAACTGCTAGCCACTGACAATTATTTGTATTTAGAGTGCTTTTCTAGGAGGCAGAAATTTCTGAGTGACTGAGAACCCTGGAGATGCTCTAGTGACTAATACAGAAGTAATAATAGCATAAATTTGCATGGTGATCTCTAATATAGACAAAAATCTGTGTTGATACTGGATATAATGAACTGTTTTTAATGAGGAGTAGAGGGGGAGATATAGCTTTCACAAAACACAATTTTCCTAGGACTTCTCTAGAAATGCTAATCAAATTAATAGGCTAACATCAGAAGTGCTTCACCATTAAATGAGAAAATCTTAGCAAAACAACAAATGGAGCTGTTTTTAAACTAGATAAAAACAACAAAAATGAGGATCTTTTACCTATTTGGAGAAAGAAATGGTAAGGACAGGAAATGACAAGCATTTCTGTTAGTAAGAGGATGGAATTGGGTGGAAGACATTAAGAAATTATTTCTCCCTTGAGGGATATTCTATGCTATGATCGAAGCAATATAATAGGCTTATCACCAATTAAGCTAAGACAATGAGAACTGGTCTTAGAGACTAGATTGAAGGTAATATAGGGGTATAGAGAGTACCTCTACTGCAAAGTACTAAAGAAGACTAAAAGGGAATTCCAAAGATTTATTCTGGAGGTTCCAGTAATGCTTCTTTGCTTGGAGTTCTTGTGCCCTTGTGAAGGTTAGTTCAGGAGCGGAATTTTACACTTCTTCCAGTTCCCAAATTTGGTTTACTGAGTGAAGTGCATTATTGGTCTGGATACTGAAAAGTAGCATCATTTAGAGTAAAAGAGATAAAGAGAAATAATCAAAAGTAATGTAACAATAACTTTAACATTTAACCCAAACATTCTATATGCCAGAAATATCATTAGGTGTTATACATTCATATTCTTATTTAATCTTCACAACATCCAAATGATATAGTCACCACAGGGCAGAATTAACTTATTTCTAAAATTAGTCCTTAACTATTTTGTAAACATTACTATTTTAAGTAAAATATTCCTAAAGATGAATGCGGATGAATAAAAATTTCTAGAGATAATGGATTGATAATTCTAAAATGCCCATGCTTCCTGAAGAGTTTGCTTCTTTCTTAGTATTAAGTTTCAATGAACTTAACACTTATGATTTAAACTAATTACATAGAGAAATCCCAGAGATGAATTAAAATGCTTTAGAGTAACCCCAGGGGAAGGATGAATTTTAGAAGGATCACATACAAATGAGTCACAGGATGGGATGATCTTCTGCATTTTGCATTTTAGAAAACTAAGGCTAAGGAAGATAAATACATTTTCCAAGTTCAAGAAATTAGTAAGTGATGGAGCTGGGATTGAAGTCATAATCTGCTGGTATGACCAATGTGCAATTCACAAGGGCCAAGTACATAATGAATTAGATTTTTCTTTGTTAACAAAGAGTCTAGAAATATAATTCTTATAAAAGAGACAATAGTTATAGGTTTAAGGCAAAACATAAAGAAGCATGCACAAATAGAGAAGAAACATTGCTAAAATTATCAATCCTCCAGAAGTATAGTTTAGTGGATTTAAACAACAACAACAACAAACTCAAAAAGCTGTTCTTTGGTAAGTGAAAATATCAATTAATTCCAATATACCAGAGTTTTAAAATGCCAAAAGTCTATTCCTTTTAGAGGAGTATAGTATTTAAATCCCAAGTAGAAAATCTTAAATGTATCCTTATTTTACACTTTTCTTTATCCTCTATCCTTATTTTACACTTTTCTTTATCCTCTATCCTTATTTTATACTTTTCTTTATCCTCTCCATATAAATCACATAGACATTTTCTATTGCTGCAAAAGAAATTACCACAAACATAGTGGCTTAAAATGATTCTGCTTATTTTCTCTCCATTTGCATAGATGAAAAGACTAGGCCTTGACTAACCACTCAGATATTTGCAAGTTGTAATCAAGTTTTTCTGGCCTGTGATCTCACTGAAGGCTGCAAAACCTCTTCCCAGTTCATTCATGTGATGGTAGAATTCAAATACTAAAGTCTCTCATTAGTTGACAGTCCCTCTCAGCACCTAGCTACATGGTTCTATCATAATAGGGTCACTTTTTCAACTCTGCAGGAAAATGTCACTTTTTATGAGGAAATCTCAATCCACATAATGTAATCATAGTAGTGATTATAACATTACAGTGAGAGATCCTGTTCGTATGCAAGAAAAAGGAATTATACAGGACTGGTGTCCCAGGGGGCAGTCTCTTAAGGCAGTCTCTTAGGCAGTCTCTCAGTCTTTTAGAATTCTGTCTATAACAAACCATAAACAATTTCTGTGAATTATATTTCTAATAATACACAAACCTAGCCCCTCCATCCTCCTAGCATACCACTAACATTTTTTTCTCTTATTCTAATATTTTCCTGGTCTCCATCTATTTTTGCTTTCCTATCTACCTTTTAAGATGAATCAGTGTGATCTTTTAAAAGTATACATAAGATGATACTGTTAACTGACTTTAAAGCCTCAACATTCTTCCGTTGCACTCATATCAAAATTCTTACTTTCTAAAGTTCACATGTCTTCTTTGACTACTTACATCTTGCTTCACAAAATACTTCTGTAGAAAAGTCTGATGTTACAAAGCAAAAGTATTCAAGGTCGCTCACTGAATTTTATCATCCTGCTTATTTTCTTCATAGTGTGTATCACCATCAGAAAGTATAATTTTCATGTTTACTTATATGTTATCTGCCTGGCCCAAATAGGAAGTTAACTCTTTGAGCCAGGGATCATGTATCTGCAGTAGTTAGTATTATACTTTATACTAACAAGATCTTCATAAATATTATGCAATATAAAGAATAGTAAAAAACATTTCAAGAAGATGCTTCTTAGAAAAACTCAGTTTCTGATGTCATCTTGTAATGTGAAACATTTTACATATATGTATTCACATATACATAGATGATCTCCCTTAGAAATGATTTTATGAAAGAGGGATTTTATGAAAAACCATTTGACCATTTGATAATATTAATATCCCTCTTGAATCCTGGAAGGAAGGTGTTATTACAGAAACAACTTTCCTGCTCCTTTCACCATTGTTGACCTAATTTTTTTTTTAATGATAATGAGCAATAATCTCCTTTAGTGAATGAATATCCTGCTCTAACAATCTATTTCATCACTGTGAGCAAGAGTAATGGAAGTCCTTATTTCAGAGTTTCTCCAGGTTTGGATTGGATTAATTCTTCTACCACAACTAATATCTAGCCAATGATCCTTCTCTAACCCATGGGGACCATAGGGAATGAATGTATGTATCAGTGGAGAAGGTACAATGGGACTCTTGGTTGCTGGTTCCAGAGTAGAGGTGTCAATGCCTTACAGCCTGCTCAGGCTGGCACTGGCTATCCTCTTATGCTCCAAATAATTCCGGTATCCTCCAGGTCTTTCTGGGGAGCAGTCCTTTAGAACCTGGTTGCAAACAATATACACAGATGACATTTTCTGTGGTCAGTTTGCTAAGTTAAAATACAACATACAGCTTAAAAAATTTAAGAGCCTCTGGCTAAAAGGCTAAAATTGTAACAGGAATGCTTAGGAACTGTTTATATGCTTGATTTGCTTTACAGTGTTTTTGGTCTTTAGTTTTGATTGGATTGTTTTACTGAAACATGAAGGGCATTTAGAAGGCAAGAAAGTGAATAGGATACATTTGCAACAATATGCCCTAAAGCAACATCTTAATGTCAGGAGTAAATTATAACAACTTACATTACTGATGACATACATTATAATTCAAAGCCAGGGGAAATACATCAAGGTTGTTCTTTCTGTGATTTAAAAAAAGGTTTTCTTTGTATCTTTTGCAACCAAATGAAGACCTTTATTGATGAAAATGGTATCAACAAAAGGTAATAGGAAGAAAATACATATCTCCTGTAATGCATGAACATATTTTTTATCCAAAGCTTCCCAAAACCTTTGCATCTATTTCACTGAAAATATTTTTATTTCATAAACAGCATGGAATGAATTCTTTCCAGTGTTATGTATGTGACTCCACAATGCCAAGAGAAGGTATATCTAGAGTGTGACTTAATTCATTTCTGTTAGATGCTGGAACTAATAATGCATTGCTGTTCAGGAGCATTGTGATTTAGATATATTTAGACAGCTCCTTCTGAAAAAAACAAACAAGAAACCCCCACAAATCCAAAAACTGTTTCCAGTTAACTTTTTCTATTTGAAGAAAAAAAAATGATGCTTGCCTATGTTCATAGTCAATTATTTAAAAATCTAATTTGCGATGAACTAGCTCTCCAAATTGTAATAAATTAATACTTTAATAAGTTATGAGACTTTATTTAAATATTTCTATTAAAATATTAATATGAAGGGAAGTCTCAATCTAAAGGCATCATCACAAGTTTATTGACCAGTGAAAACATATATCATTTATTCTTTGATTACAAACTATATAGAGTTTAAAGTACATTGGTTAAAGGATCCAACATATGGTTTTCTACATCAATTAATATTTATTTGGTGATTACCAAATCTTATCTATTGCCTATGGTCAATACATGTTTTATGTACCTAGAGGCAGATGCAGTTGACTTAGGCCTGAAACCAGTAGCACATGCTAGTGAGGCATTTTGGCCAGGTCAAACATTCTAACATTCTTACTCAACCTTGGCTCCAGAGATGTCATACAATGATTTGAAAGTATAAGGAAAATGTGTTTTGTTTTAATTTGGTTGTGCTAGTCCAACTGTCCTGTGGAGTTGCCAGCTCTCTTTGTCACCATTTTCAGAATCAAGTAAAAATATTCAAACATCAGAGCTAGAGATCATCTACAATATTAAAGGCAGCTATTACAACACCCCTTTTACTTTTTTCAGAAGACAACTGACAGATAACATTTACTCATTATGACTACATATATTATGTCTATAGGGGCATAGGAACATTGGTTCCCTAGAAAACCTAAAAGAGAAAACAACCCCCTATGCTTATTTTCTTGCTGATCTAGGTATAGGAAGAAGCTACAAAGAGGGGTTAGGAAAGGTGAGGATACAACCAGATGAAGACCTTTTTGATGAAAATGGAACGAAACATTAAATGCAAACTAATTCAGAGAACTGCTTGCGATGAAGTGGCAATTTTATGACTATTGAAAATCAAATGTGTGTAACCTATTCTCAAGGAAAAGAAGGGTAATTGAGTGCTCTGAAATGATACTAGGTCAGGCAGCATCACTACAAGGAAAAAGTCAGGTTAGAGCCAAGAGTCTCATCCCTAGTTAATTTACTAAGACCATGTAATATTTGTAGAATACCTCTACCTTTATATATGTATTTATGAGACCGGAAGACCTAAATGTTTATTTTTTAGAGAACACTGAAGTCCAATCTTACAGATTTAAAGTAAAACCATTCATAGAAGCCATAACAAATGTGAACACTTTTATGTTCTTCAAAATTACATTATTTTAAATGGAAGTCATTTACAATATAAAGCAAGGCATAACACCATAGGTTTGAAGGAATTGGAAATTGATCTGAGCAAATGGGCACATCAGTCTTTGCTCAGACATGGGAATTTGGGTTCTTGGAATGTTGTTTTTGATACTGAGCCATGGTTGGACCTGATGTACACATAGCATCTGGGCATCATTACACTGCTAAGCATCCTGGTACTGTAAACCTGGATCTAATCATCCTGTGAGAGTCTGGACATTATTACTGGCTATTCCCTTGGGCCTTTATTATAAGTAAAGCTATCATCAGTGTAAACCTTACCACATGGAATTCTATAAACATTAAATGAGTTAATAAAATTGAAATTACTTTATTAATTCTAAAATTCCTATGGAGGCTGGGCATGGTGGTGCATGCCTGTAAGCAGCAGCCTAGGAAGACATGGCCAGGGCCAGGGATCGTGATTCCAGTCCTGCTGGGGGCACATAGCAAGACCTAGTTCCAAAAAAATATATAGTTGGGCATGGTGGTGTGTGCCTGTAATCCCAGCTACCTGGGAAGCTGAGGCTGGGGATTGCTTGAGTCTGTAGTACCTTGGGCAATGTGAGCCTGTGGTTCCATGGGCAAAAATAGTGAGACCTAGTCTCAAAATAGATAAAATAAATAAATAAAATTCCTATGAATATTTGTAACTATCACTCTTTGTTTAAAGCACACATACTCAAGTCTTGAAGAGAAAGATGATAGTGAAAAACCACAAACTAGGATTATAGCATGTTTTATCATTTCTCAGAGCTATAATTCTTTGTAGATAAAGGGAGTATTGTTGTCTCTTGATCAGTATTTACCATACAATTCTTAAAGGTCATGTGGAAATATTCATTACGTCTTATATAAGAAGAAAAAAAAACCTATTACTTTTATGTGACATAGTATTTATTTGGCCTCACTTTTTCTCTGTTCATTTAAAGTTGCTCTAGCTTGCATTATAACTGGCCACCTACAAACCCAATGGATGTAGATGAAATCTCAAAACAATTCACTTAAAAACTGAATCTTGTCATAGCCATTCACAAAATCTAATCAGGTTGGGTTTTATTCAAGTGTTGTTATTAAAATTTATATACCTTCAAGAAAGTAAACAGGTTTGCTTTTCCATAGTAACTAACACAGCCGGGTCTTTTCTATGTACACCTGCTTATATTTCATTAATTGTTCTGTTTGTTGTTGTTGTTGTTGTTGTTGTTGTTTATAAATGTTAAATATAGTGCATGACTATTTATTTTCTGTTTAGTTAGTAATGACTTGGAACTTCTGTTTTCTTTCAGAGCTAATGCAAACTGACATGTTATAATCCAAGTTCTTAGGCAGTCACCTGAAAAGGTTATATTTTCATTCATATTGATATTTTCAAGTATCTGATTTTCTTTTCCATAACCAGTGTTTCTCCTAATTTCCCTGACCAAAAAGAAATAAAAAAGTTCATAAAGATTCAAGTATATGAGGTCTGTGCTTTCTCTTCCCATCTTTTATCATTGATTTTTGTATCAGTAATAATCAAACACATTTGTATTCTGAAACTGCTTATCTCTACGCAACAAATTTCTGCTGAGAATAAACAGGCATAAAGTTTAGTAATGAATCTTCTAAATCACCTTTATTCCATCTGTCTGGTTCTATGCGTGGTGAGGAATGACAGGATAGGGTGAAGATAATTCATTTAGGCAGATCTGAGTCCATGGGTACAGTCAATCAACTGATAGCTATCTCCACGCACACACATCTAATTCCTTTTGTCCAAATTTTTTAAGCAGTGCTACTGTCTGAATGTTTATTCCCCGCCCCCCCAAAAATTATATGCTGATATCCTAACCCCCAGGTGATATTAGAGGTTGGTTCCTTAGCAGGTCATCAGGTGATGAGGGTGAAGAACCCATGCACCTGCTTAGTACCCACATAAAAGGGACCATTGAAGAGTTCCCTAACCTTATTCTCATGGAGGTAGCAAAAAGCAGAGGCACCACCATCTGTGAACCACAAAATGGGCATTCACCAGACCAACTCACCAGAACCTTGATCTTGGACTTCCAGTCTCTAGAATGATGAGAAATAAATGTCTGCTGTTGATAAACCCCGCGTTTATGGCATTTTGTTACTTCAACCTGAATAGACTAAGATACTCAGTATAGGTTCCATTAATACTAAACAAAATACGAAATTTTTAAAAAGAGATTATGAGTAATGTATAATATAGAATTGTACAGGTTTATGTCAATTAGGAGGAAAATGATAATTGATACATTAGGAAGTATTTGTAAAACAGGCAGTGCTTCCCACCATATTCTGTTACTTTGAAAAGTCTATATTCTGTTCTTATAAAGCAAGAGTCTTTAAGTCCTTGTTTTCATTGTTCTTTTAAATAGTCTTAGAATCTTTCATTATGATGAAAACCCATATGAGCTACATAACAAGCTATTTACATTTTTCATACATTGCTGATAAAATTATTTTACCTAAATCAGATTCAGAAGTGATTTTGCAATGGCCAAGATTATCACCAAGTATTAAAAACTCTTTATATTTTATATAAATTATACCTACTATTTTATTTACCAGTGTCTTCCATGACAGAAAGTTATAAAGACAAAATATAATTATGCACATCTTTGACCATAATGCATATTTGAGAAAAATGAACAATTGTTATTAATTTCCCACTTTAACTTCCATGACAACCCATTCTTCTGCTTTCACAATTACCAATTAATTTCTAGAGTTTTGTATAAAATGAATAGCATTATCTATACCTTTTATCTTTTTGTTTTTTGTTCAGGGAAGATTTACTGTGATATTTATTCATATTAGTTCATTTCTTTTTATGACTGAGTAGTATTTCATGTGAGGATATACCACTATTTTCTTATGCATTTACATGTGAGGATATTCCATCTACTATTTTCTTATGCATTTGACTATTGAAGAGTATTGACTATCAAAAGTTAATCTACTGTTACTATTCACTAGACATTATATTTTGATTTTTTTTTCTTAGTAGCTAAGAATTTGGCTCTGTTATAATTTTCCAAATTAATTGTTTTCTCTCATGCAACAAAATTCAATTATGCACCAGTATTCACTATATACATTATTTGAAATAAAAATATTGGCATTGATGAACCTAACATTGGGATGACTAATTTTATTTTCATATAGCTTTTTATTTTTTTATTCCTAAATATTTTATTCTTTTTGATGCTATTGTAAATAGCATTGTTTTTGTAATTTTCTTTTTTTTTAGTATCAGTTAAATGTTTATTTTTATTATTTACTTATTTATCTTTAATAACATATATATATATATATATTTCATATCTTTGTATTCCCCGGGGTTCATCCACCACCTCCCCACCCTGACCACTCCCACCCATCCCACCCACCCCAAGTTGTGTACTTTACTTTGGTTGTTAGCTTTTTTTGACTTTTCTTCCTGGCCTTTTGTTTGTTTTTCCTATATTCCTTATATTAGTGAAACCATTTTGTTTCTGTCTTTTTCTGTTAATAGTTGTCTTGCTTTTTGGACTTATCTATTCTTATATAGACAGATAATTATTTTTCATGCTCTAAAAGTCACTCTATCATTCTGCAAGTGTTAAAATGTACTATGAAGCTATGATTTCTGTCTCATACAAGGAACCTTTCTTAGAACCTTGCCTCTTCCTGCTCAGATATGGACTTTTTCCTTCCAGGTGGTATACAGCTGCTTCCCAAGTGTCCTAATTCTGGCAATTGCTTACACTTCCCTCCTGAGTCAGGATCCAATTTCCCATGTGAACTTCTTTCACTGTTATTTTAGTGAGACCTAGTATCCAGCATATTCCAGAGATATGCACATGGGGGAAAATGCTTTTATTCTTTGCATGTTTGAAAACTATTTCACTCAATTTGGCTGGAAAAGAATTGCTGCTTGAGAAGTATTTTTTCTCAGCATTATAACATGTAGTCCATTGTTCTTTAACTTCCAAATCTGTCACTGAGATGAACAATATCATCTTATTATTTTCATTCTGTGTGAGCATTTTTCCATATAAAAAAGATTTCTAGCATCTTTCCTTACTCTTATGTTCCAAAATTTTTCAGTTATATACTTTGTTACATTTTATCTCTGAGTTTCCTTTCAACCAACAAAATTACGTTCTGCTTCCATACAAATTTTGGTATTGTTTTCTTGAAAACTCAACTCTATAGTGCATTTCTCTTGGTAAAAGTGGAGTGCTACGGACCAGCCGTGCAAGAAAGACCGCTGAGTGTGGGCTTCAGGCAGACAGGAAAAACTCAGGCAGGCGAATGATGGTCACAGACACGAATTTAGTGAGCGAGGAATCTGCTGCATTTTTTTTAGGTTTTCGGGCCACATTTTTATATTGTTAAACAAGCTACTTTAACATTCCAAGGGGAGGGGCATCTAATGAGTAGTGGGTGCATTATCTCAGTGAGAGGCAGAAGTGACCCCGTGAGTACAATTATCATTGAGCCCGTGAGGACTATAACGTGAAAGACAGAAATCAATATCTTAAGAGAAAATAGATTATCATTAGATACTACTAAACATTCCTAAGCAATCATTTTTAGTGAATCAGGATAATCAAAGTTGGTTTCAAGTCACCCAAGGTTATTCCTTGGTTGTAAAGCTTATCTGGTTCTCCCAGTTTTCCTTGCCTCAGGCTCATTCTAGTATCTCAGTGATTCTCC
>PVHY01031764.1:0-12384 GCA_004024945.1 Uropsilus gracilis | reverse complement strand
GGAGGGGCTCTGAGAGGCAGATAAGGAAGGAGCAAGGATAGGAGAGGGAGGAGAGAAAGGAAGGAGACAAGAATGGCGGACTGAGGAACAGGCCCCGTGGCCCGGCCAGGGGGAAGCCCCTGAAGAGTAAGCTGGAGGTGGCGAGGAGCCATGGTGGCTGGCAGAAGAGTGACTCGGTGTGGAGCGTGTGGTACCGCAGCAAGGCGGCACCGTGAGCTGGTGCCTGGAGATGCCAGGGATAGGGAAAGGTGATCTGTGAATCAGCCATTGTGGAAGAAGCGTGAAGAGCCGTGGAGAAGCGGAGCAGCTCGGAACATGGAGAGAGAAGAGGCCAAGAGAAGATGCTGGAGAAAGACTGGGCTTGGCAGTGCCTGCCTCGGGCTGGGAGGGGCAAAGGGCGCCATCTTGGACATGGGCTTGGGACTTTTGGACTGCACGGTACTTGGGGTGAAGTAACCGCCACTTGTGGCTTTAAAGTCTTTTCATTTTTCCTGGTTAATCTCCTTGTAAATACACCCTGTTGTTGAGCTGCCTTTGACTGGCAACTGCCTCGCACGGGTGAGACGGAGCTGGTAAGAAGGTCGGGCGGCAGAAGCTGCATTTTAAGAGGTTTTCTTCTATGGCCTGCTGGTTGGTGACTTCTGCCCCTTCTGAGACCCGGTGTCAGGGGCCACCCAGCAGACGTGCCTGCCGGGGCTCTGGGAAGGCTGCAGACTGTCTGGGCCTCACAGGGCATCGCCCCAAGTCTGCAAGAGCAGAGACCCAGGGGCCCGCAGACGACAAGATCCCCAGGGTAGAGCTTCCTGGACAGCCCGAATGCCCTGGGCTCAACCTAGCCATCAGTCCCGGAGGAGGAGGACGGTGGATCCCAGGCACAGGAGCCCCCGGGGGTGGCGTGACAGGCCTCAGGGCTGGGAGCCCTGGGATGAGGCGCTGGCATCCGGGAGTGCCTCGCTGGCCGGTCAGCCGGGCTGGGCAGCCCCCAGTGCCCACAGCTCCCAGAAGCCACCTGGGAGGTGCCTCCCTGTGTGGCTCCCCAGACAATGGGGCCTCTGGTTGGGCTGCTTTGGAGCCGTCCGGCAGGAGCTTCGGGCCAGGAGGGGATCAGTCCCGGGGACACTGGAGCCAGCCCCGTCCAGCGTCTGCCCCACAGGGAACAGCCAGGCTCCGCCGTCTCCCTGGGCAGCGGCCAGCAGGGGTTATCGGAGGGGGACCCCTTTCAGGGAGTCTGATTCAGTGGCTCCACTCCTTGCTGCTCTCTGCAGAGATCTGGCATGACATCAGCACCAACACAGCGTCCGGCCAGCCCGGAGCAGCAGCTGCATCCACACGGACGTCACTGTCACATGGGGTGACTCAGGAGAAGCAGGCCTAGGGTCCCGTCTCTCGCGCTCTCTCCTTGTCCATCCCGGACTGTCCACCGGGAGAGAGCTTGGCTCCTGCCCCATGTGAGGCTGGCAGTGTCCAGAGCCAGTCTGTGACGTCACAGCAGGGAGGGGGCACACTCAACGCATGGTGCCAGGGGCACGAGGGTCAGGCGGACTCCCCCTGCCAGCGTTCTCCATGCCCACAGGCGGTGGGCACAGGTCTCGGAGTCTGTGACATCCTCAAAGCGCCTCCCCATTCCCAGCAGTGCACGGAGGAGACTCCAGGCGATGTAGCTGGGCCATCTCCAGGCAGTGTGGCCAAGCAGGGGATGTCTCGGGGCCCCGGCCTGGCATCTTTCCCCACCCCTCACCCCCACCTGCCGCCTCCCTCCCTTCCAGGCCCCTGGGAGCCCCAACATGCCCCCCGTGTGATGTGTAGGAACTGGGCTTCTCCCCCACTTTCGCTCTGAGCACAGAACACAGAGTTGGTGGCGGGGATGGCCAAGGGAGGACAGGACGCGTCACCCTGGCTCCTGGGGGTCACGTTGCAGGAGGGCCACCCTCTGCCCCAGAGGCTGGGGTCTGAGGGGCTCAGAGCTGTGCTTGCTGCCCCAGCTGCCCTCACTCCACGGGGAACCCAGACCATGGCCATTGCCCTTCGGCTCCTCCCAGCCCCGCCCTCCCTCAGCGGCCTGAAGCTGATGCCGCTTGACCATGTGCTTTCCAGCGTCAGCAACGTCATGGCTCTACCTGTGCTTCTCAGGGTGCTCCCTAGGGCGAGTGTCTAGGACAGTGAGCCACTGAGGGTGACGGGTCTGAATTTCAGCTAGAACCGAATTTCAGCTCACAAAGCGTCCACGCCACTGACTCCTGCCGCCCTCATGTTTGCCGAGCTTGCCAAGACGACCGTGGATGCTGTGATGACTCAGCGTTCCCATTGCTCTTTTTATCTTTGCAGAGGACTTCAAAGCCACCCAGCGCAGAGGCGGTGACCACACTGGGGTAAAGAATATGGTCTATGCTTTGATCTACTCTCTTCGGCCCTCCTCGGCCCAAACAGAAGGGCAGTCAGCGCTTTGATGTGACTCTAAACGAACCGCGAGGGTTATCGCTAACGCGACAGTGTTTACTCACATGGTGGTGAGAGCCGAGGACAGGCTTGGAGGATACAACCTAGCAGGGATGGAAGGTCACACATGTTCAGTGTCACCCTGGAGACCTCACAGAGCCCCCTAGACTCTGCCCATGGCCATCACATCCCACCCGAACAGCCCCTGTACAGCACAGACGGTGACGTAAGAAGCCCCAGAATCTTCTCGTGCTCACTGGAGTGAGTCTGCTTTGCTGTAGCCAAATGATATGGGGTGGTGACGTAGTTGAAAACTGAATAGACGCCAAAATCCCTGGTGGGCGGGGTCTGAGAAAAAGATGCCCAAGAAGTGAGACGTGGCAAAAGGCAAATAAAAGGAAGGAGCAAGGATAAGAAGAAAGGAAAAGGAAGGAGAGGAGAATGGAGACTGAGAGAATAGGCCCATGTGGCCTGGCCAGGGGGAGCCCCTGGAAGAGTGAGCTAGAGGTGGCGAGGAGCCATGGAGGCCAGCAGAAGAGTAGCCAGTGTGGAGCGTGTGGTACCACAGCAAGGTGGCATCCTGAGCTGGTGCCTGGAGATGGCCAGGGATGGGGAAAGCTGATTTGTGCATCAGCCATTGTGGAAGAAGTCTGAAGAGCCTTGGAGAAGCGGAGCAGCTCAGAACACTGAGGAGAGAAGCCGAAAGAAGACACCAGAGAAAGACTGGACTTGGCAGAGTGCCTAACTCAGGCTGGGGTGGGGAGGGGGCAAAGGGTACCATCTTGGACTGTGCTTGTGACTTTTAGACTAAATGGTGGTGGGGGTCAGATAACTGCCACTTGTGGCTTTAAGGACTTTTTGTTTTCCCTGTTAACCTTCACTTGTTAATAAAACCCTGTTGCAAATTGCATTTGAGTGACAACTGCTACGTGCAGGGGAAGTGGACCTGTGGTTTTTGGCCCGATTTCACAAACAGCTGTTGGCTGATAGATTCATGGTTCTTCACACGAGTCTCTGGTTTAAAGACAAGCCCTGGAACAGTCTACCACCATGCATGGGGGCGGGGGCAGAGCCACCAGGAGGAGGCAGGATGCTGAGTGTGGACGAGATTCAGAGACGACCCAGGTGTGCGTGTCATGACGGCCGGCCGCTGACTGTGTGTCCGAGTAGACCCAGGCTGTGAGGCCAGGACGGAAAGACTGTCCAGACTCCAGACTCAGCACTCGGTGCGACTGGGAGCAATAACTGGGACGTGGAGACTCGCCTGATCTTTTTATAACTGTCGGTGGACGGGATGACCCCTCCTTTGCTCGCTCAGCGTCACGCGGCCGAGGAGCGTGTGGAGCACTGACAGGTCACGGGCTGCAAGCAAAGCAGCCGTGGGCAGCCTCTGTGGCCCCCAGGGAAGGACGGGCTGTTCGCATCCTCTCCCCGTCGGGACATCCTTCTCCAGGATCAAGTTTGCTGTTGGGTTCCCTGGGGGAGCCGGGGAGCGGAGCCCAGGCTTTCTTCCTGGGTCCCCGTGGGCAGCTGTGACCGGCAGTGACCCCCCCCAACGTGCGGTCAGCGACGCCGGCTTTATTGACGGAGCTGCGGATGCCAGCTCTCCGGCTGGCGCTTAAGGGTGCCATGTTCTCTTGACCCCAGGAGGGCAGGAGTCTGTTTAGCAAAACATGGTCACAACTTCACGGCAAGATGGCCCCGGGTGGAGGTGGAGGTGGAGCCGCTGGGTACAGCAGCCCCACGGCGAGTTCTCGGCTGCGGAGCCCCCGGCCCTAATGGCGGCCGCCTGGGGTTGCAGCCCTTGCCAGGGGATGAAATGGGCAAAGGGAGGCCACAGGCTCTGTGTCTGATGCTGCCTCTACCCACAGCCTTCACTCCATCCTCTTCCCCCGTGAAGAACAGCGGCAGGAAACTCACTGCCAGGCATGGAAAGTCCAGCGCTCACGCTGAGACACGCAAGGGGATCCACGCGTGGGGGGCACCGTGGTCTCGGAGGCTCTGAGCTCGTCGCTCCAGCTCCGGGTCCTCCGACTCGGGCTCGCGGACCTCAGGGTTGGGGCTGAGATGCCGCTGCTCACTTGAACCAAACTGCCGCACAAACACACCCCCTTTGTCGCTCAGGCTTCCTCTCTGCAGACGAGGTTGACCATCTGCATCTGTAGGTGGCAGAGCTTGAGGGTACTGAGGAGAACAAAGATAGCCCTAACATGGTGGGGGGACACTCCTGCCCATGACCAGCAACTGCAGCTGCTTTCCTGGGGGCGCTGAACCCCAGCAGTGGGGGTTCGGGGCTCGACATGAACGCTGCCCAGAGAAACGCAGCACCAGCCAGAGACAGGGCATTGAAACGTTCTGATGCTCACATGAAAAGGGGAAAAGAAGCAGATGACTTATGCTCAGGGTCCGCTTTCCATCATCGAACACACCCGAAATGTCCTCTTGCAAGTGACCTTCTTCTGCAGAAGCTGCAAGATCTGTGCACGCTGTGGTGCGCACGTGCCCATGGGAACCTCTCGCCTCTCGGCGGCCACCAGAGCAGCTGGGGCAGGTCTCCAGAGCGAACTCCCATGAGCCGGTGAGCTGAGCAAGGTGGTCTGCTGGGGTATGACTCTCTGCCCCCATCTCTTCACAAGTGATGCGCTGTGTGGTGTAACGCAAGAAGAGACCATCGCAAGCCCTGCTAAGAAGGGCATTCTCACCGATGACATTTTCCAGACGGTTCTAGAAACTCTACTCATACATCACCTGGAAGAGAAACAGCGGCCAGTAGCCTAGAGTTAAAGAAAGGGGGCTTTACTCTGTTCCTCATCAGACAAGACTTAATGCTGAAACTGTTCTGGGACCCGCCCTGTCTCTTGGGGGTGGGTAGTCGCGGGGGGACAGTCCTGCTGATGAGACCTCATCTCACACCCCAGAACCGGGCCTTCTCCCGAGCTTCCCCCAGCACCTCCTCCTCCAGTGGGGGAGCGTCTCCTTGTTGCAGGCAGCAGGACATGCTGAAAGCACGTTCCTCACCCTCTCCTGCTCCCCGGGTTTGTTCCAGCCCACAAGTGTCTGGGAAAGCCCCAGGTCGCAGGGAGCGAGACGCAAGGAGACGCCGCCGGGAGTGAGGATCAATGAGCACAGCAGCTAGTTCTGGGGGGCTGATTCCAAGCTCCAGAAGTGCCCATCCTAGAGTCACGGAACAAGAGGACGCTGATCGGCTGGTGCGTGGTGGTGAGGGCCCCTCTTCAGTGCCTGGAGTGAGATAATCCAGGACTTGCCCTGATATGTTAATGCACCTACTCACACCAGCCCCGCCTGGTGGGGCTGAGGGGGTGGGGGGAGGGGCGTCTTGCCTGCTGTGTAGGCCAGGCTTTTTCATTCCGCATCACCCCATCCCAACAAAGAGGGCCTGGAAAGTGCTGCGAAATGACCTGCAGTTTGGCTCGTGCGCCCGCAGGGGAAGGGGAGCGGTGGACATGAAGGCTTTTCCAGAGTCACGTCCTGTCCAGCGGAGAGAAGGAAGCCGGGGTCTCTCCCGAGAGTTTCCCTGGGTGGCCTCTATTGCCACATCCGGGAGCTGAGATTTTCTGGATGTTGGGAGCCACGTGCGGGGAAAGAAGGAGAAGGAAGCGAACACGGCTGGGTGAGCACGACCACGTCAGCTGGGGTCCTTATTATCGCCACAGAAGAACGATTATAATGAAGGCAACAAGGAAGGAAAAAAAAAAAACAGGATCCCGGGGTATGACACATGGGGTAGGAGGATGGGGAGTCATTACCTAAACAGGAAAAACACCCGTGGGGCGAACACCCTCATCATTCAGGGACAAGTGTCTCCGATGGGACGTTCTTAGGAGGTTGGGGGGCTGCCCTCACAGGTGAGAGACCTGCTGGTAGCCTCTCTAGTGTGCCAGAGGATGAGAAAGAGACAGTTGCTCCTGCATCGAAGGCAAGTCTCCCCTCTGTGTGGATGCTCCACCAAGAAGCCCTGGCCATCAGGCCCACCAGCTGTCCTGCCAGCTTGGCCCACGATTGGCAGAAAACGCAAGAGTGAGACGGGACCCTCAGACATGGTCACCTGCGTCCCACACAGGCCGGACAGTGGCTACGATGGAGCTCCCAGGACTGGTCTCTGTTCTCGGTTGTAAGGCCACAGCCACACGTTGTCCACAGCAAGATGGGGAAACCCCTGGGGGGGGAGCGCAATCCGCATCGCTGGCCAGTGAGCACGGGTTCCTGCCCCAGGCCGTGGCTGCCCGGCCGGAGGTGGCCCCGCGTCACATGAGTGCCTGGAATGGCCTTGTGGCGAGAGCACGGCCATCACCCCGGCCCCTGGTGAAACGTGGAAGCGCAGTCTTCCCGCCCTCCTCGTTCAGGTCTCTCTTCCCCGAAAGCAGAGCTGAGGGCAGCGGTGACGAGTGCCCTGAGACCCCCACGGCCCAGGACGTGTCCCCATCCATGATCCTGTCCCCGCCCCCCGCCCGCCATGAGCCAGAAGCTGCGTCTCTTCTGCCCTCGGGTGACTCACAGAGCGAGCTGGACACGTGACCCCCGGCCCTCAGCCCGCAGGCCACGCCCCAGGGCCTAGCTCCCGCGTGAGGGGCTGGGCCAGGGTCAGCTGGGCTTCTCCCCCCAGGTCACCGACAGCTGCTTGTGGGCAGATGCGGGGGGCTGCTTGCCCGGAGACACCCCCACTCCCAGCCCATGCACGCCGCTCGGTGCTGGGCCTTTGCCCGGGGCACCACATGGCCAGAGCCTGCCAGGCTGTCCGGAGCCGAGCGAGAGGCCGTCGCCTGGGGACGCTGGCTGGCTGGCCCGTCCCGGGAAAGCAGTCACGGGTCCTCCGCCTGCAGTTTCCTGCTGACCCGTGGCAGAGTTTACCCGCCAGCGCTCAGCAGCCGAGGTGGGGGGTGTCTGTGAAGTGGGGGACACAGCTGACCACTGACACGGGGTCCCCCAGAGCTTCCAGGATGATGCCCGGTGGCCGGTGACTGTGCCTTCCCCCGGAGGATGAGCCGGCTCTGGTGAGGATGGCCGCTTAGAGAAGGCGGGGCAAGGGGGGGGAGGGTGTTGGGGGGGAGGGGCACGCGCCGAGAGGGGCCCCTCCCTCTGTGTGCCCGTGACAGGCCCGTCTAGCCAGATTAGCCTGTCATCCTCACCGCTTGTCCTGGGACCGGCCTTGTTGGGGACGGGGAGGCCTTGGGCGTGGATCCTCTGTATTATCTCCCGGCTGCTCCTTTTAATTTCCTCTTCAGAGACAGGGACTCGCAGCTGCTACAGAGCGAGCGCTGTACCCCCCACACCGGCCCCGCCCGCCCGCGTCCCCGGGCCCCCACTCGGACACCCCAGCCCAGCGCCTAGACGTCGCCGTCCACCCCCCCACCTGCGGCCACAGCCTCTGAAAAGCCATGAAGCCACAGGAGACCAGCAGGCAGGGGCAGGCGGCTGCCAGGAGGCCTGCCCTCAGCCTGTCCATCAGCCCTGCCCACCCCCTGCACGGTTATTCTCCCGCAGGGCCGGAGCGGGCAGTGCAGGGCCGAGGACAGCCCCAAATTGGCTTTGCAGGTCAGCATCTGCTGGCCTGACGCCCTCGTCTGTCCGCCGGGGAGCAGCGGGGCCAGGCAGACCGCCCAGGGCCGGGGACTCCCGCCCCGCCACTCACCTCGCTGGACCACAGGCACGAGAAGAGCTGAGGGCAGCCGACGGCCTCATCCACCGGGGAGAGTGGCCAAGGGCGGGGGAGATGACGACGGGAGTAAGCGAGAAGCCCCCGGAAGGCGAGCTTCTCTCCTGGCTGTTCTCTCTCATTTTGGCCACCGGAGAAAGACCTAGAAGAAACTCGGGAGTCCTGGCCAGTGCAACGACCCCTGCGGCCTAAAACTGTGACTGTGAGGGTGAGGTCAGACAGCTGGGGTGCGAAAGGCCTTGGGGTCTGACAGAGCAGCGAGGCCCAGCAGACACCACAGGGCTGGCTGTTCCCGGTCTCACCCTGGAAACTTCTAGAAGGACAGTCTTGGCTCAAAATCCACTCCTGACACCTGTTTTGGGTGAACCGTGGCCAAAGGCCTTATCACCCAGCCTTAGTTTCCCCACCTCTACAATGAGGAATAAACTAATTTATGAGAAGCTGCATGCTCAAAGGCAGTTGGGCTGGGCAGATAAGGAAATGGAACGAAGGGGCGATAGGGCGTGGTGGCGACTGGGGTAGGTGGAAGTACAGACACAATGCCAAAGCAGAATAGGCAGCCACCGCCCTACCATCCCATCACTGCCCTGCTGAAATGCGAGCCAGCGTGGCCGGACTAATGACCGCACAGCCCAGAGAAATGCCCAGCCTGTAAACACTGGTAACCATCCATTTCAAAGAGAACCTGCGTGGACAAAACCAAATGTGGTTGTGGGCCAGGGAGGCACGGTCACAGGTCAGCCGTCACCAGAGATGAACCCGAGGCCATTCTCTGCTCTTATAACTGAGAGTCGCTCTTCTGCTCCCAGGGACTCAGAGAGTGGACGCAGCTTTCTGAAGCAGGAGCAGGGGTGGACCTCAGCGAGGCTCGGGAATGTTATCCTCGGGTGGGGTGGCTGCAGGGCTGTGTGGACAGAGCCCCTGCCTTCTGGCTCTGCCACCACACCTGACAGAGCCCCAGCTTAAGTCACTTGCAAACTCAGAAGCAGAGGCTGAGACCATGTCCAGGGCTGAGACTGACCTGCTGTCGGCTTGGGCGGAAGGCAGGCCCGGGACACAGGGGCTGACTCTGCAGGCAGCTGGGCGTGTCCAGTACAGCCGTCCCCCCCCCCAGCCTGGCCTCCTTGCCAGGAGCCACTCGGGATGTCCTCCCTGCAGCTAGAAGGACAAGTGTCCAGGGGGGCTTCAGAGAGGACAAAGTGTACCGGAAACCAGAGACTGAAGGTGACAGAAACTTCTTCCCGGGGCCCCACCCGCCCAGGTCCACTGTCCACCCAGGACCCATGGCTCCAGGAGATGCCGCAGCAGCTTTAAGGAGCCACCATGCCCACTGGCTGTGTCTGGGCTGAGACAGGCCAGAGGGGGTACCCCGCCCGTGGCACCCCTGCTCATCCCAGCCCCCCGCAGCCTCGTTCCCCGCAGGCAAAGCCCCTCTGGGCACTGGAGCAGAGGCGGGCAGGGAGGAGGAGAGCCGCACGCCCAAGGCAGGTGGCCAGAGGCAGGTGTCAGTGGGCAGCCGGGGGGGCTGGCCACGCAGCCGGACCCGGCTCAGGTTAGGCCGGGACTCGCGCAGCAGCTCCCGTCTGCAGCTGGCCTGCTGCTTCGTCCACAGGCACAGGCGGCCAGAAGCCGCGGCCCAGGAGGCACAGGACAGGGCCGCCATGGCCAGCACTGCCCGCTCAGTCACGCAGCCCGGCCAGGGGCAGATGCTGACTGCGACAGTGGGCAACATGACACCCTGGCCCCGGCCTGTCCCTCCCCTGAGCGCTAAGACTCCAGAGCCAGGGCGGTCAGCGCATGCCCTTGGCCCTCGCCTCCTCCTCCAGGCAGGCCTCAGGGCTTCCACACCCCAGTCCCACCCACGCTGCAACTACGCTGTGCCCAGAGTCCTCTGCTGCCAGCCCCGGGCACTGGCGAGGTCCGCGCGAGGGTCAGCCCCACTCAAGAGGCCCGCGGGTCCAGCCGCACCCGGGAGACAGGACGCTGCTGGGCCCTGGACAGGACATCTGGGTCAGCAGGGTCAGCAGCGTCGCCGGGTCAGCAGCTCAAAACAACCACCCTGAGCCGGCCAGAGAGGACTCGTGTGGGTGCCTGAGCCCCCGAACGCCAGCAGCCCCCGGGGCCAGCCGGGCTCCGGGAACTGCCCGCAGCTGCCATCTTGGTGGGCTTGGCTGCCGTGAGCCCCCTTTGTGCCCGGCACAGCGGACCCCAGGTCTGGTGATGACCCCGGGGTCTGCAGGCAGCAAGCACCGTCTCCGCCACGCGTCTCGCTGGCCATGGGGTCTGGACACGTCATGAGCTCGGGGTCACCTGTGACCTGTGGAAGCCGGGCCCCGCCCGCCTGAGGTGCACCTGAGGTGACCGCCGGGGTCAGCTGAGCAGGGAGGGACGTGCTGTCTCTGACCAGCATCCCTGCGCCAGGGGGAAGAGCGGCCAGGCTGACCGCTGCAAGTCGGCGCCCAAAGACGGGCCTGTGGGTGGGAGCCGGGAGGCCACGCCCCACTCAGGGGCAAGGGACAGATGCTCTGAGCCAGAGACCTCTGTCAGGCTATGTCCTGTGGCCCCCCCAATGTCTGCAAGGGGTCTCTCAGGAGCACCTTCTAGAACCTTCCAGAAGGGGCCACTCTCCGGGATGAGGCTCCGCATGAGCCGCCACCCCCACCCCCATCACTGCAGGGCCAGGGGCTAAGGGTCTGGGGCTCAAAGAGGGGGACCCACCCCCCACAAAGACGCCGGCTCGTTTATGAGCCTCTTGAACTCCCAGCTCATCCGACGGAACCCCCGACCTGTATCAGCACACGCCTGAAACACGCCTCACAGGGCGAGGCCAGCACAGATCCCGTCACTGCTCCCCCAACTGCGGACACTGCCCGGCTTGAGGGCCAGCGAGGGGGATGCCCGAGCCCCCCAAGTCATCGGCGAGACCTCAACTCCAAGGCTGCTGAGTACATGGCCTCTGCATGCCTGAGAGACCAGCACAGAGATGGCCCAAGGGGACTGCCCGGGCCTCGGGGCCCAGAGAGCATTCGAGCAAGATGGACAGCCCACCACGGGGCCCAGGCGCCCATTCCCAGGCCGGACCCTCCAGCGGGAGGTCACTCTCGGCGGCAGAGGCGGCAGGATCCTGACAGCCGCGGACCCGAACGGAGCGTGGCCGGCTGTGTCGCGCCCGGGGCTCAGGCCGCCATGATGCCGATAATCGATCACCCAAATTGAATTGCTCATTTGTCCACCTGATTGTCTCTGCATTATTTAGCGGCGGCCTGACAGCGCCTCCAGCTCCCGCCGGCGAGAGGCAGGCGGCCTGAGACGTCGCTCTCTAACTGCTTAGACGGGTGCATTGATCGCCACGCCTCTCGCTGCTCTGAAGCGTGGCAGGGCCCTGGGGTGTGCCCAGGCCCGGGGGGCACGGTGCTGGCCAGGGCGGGCCGGCCAGGCCTGGACTCCAGCCCTCAGGATGAGCAGGCAGACGTGCGGTGGCCTGGAGGGTGGCCTGCCATGGAGCCTGGGTTCTGTCTGCCGCACGCTCTCCCCAGCCCGCGGGAGTGATGTCCTGCCGAAAAGGCCAGAAGCCACCAACCAACAAGCCACAGGGACAAAAAAACTTTTAGAACGAGGCTTCTGCCAGTCACGTTCCCTCAGGTCCGTCTACCTGCACGGAGCAGCTGCCAGACAGATGCAGATTAACAAGGAATTTCATGAACAAGGGAGTGCAACAGGGAAAACGCAAAGTCCTCACAGCCACAGAGGCGGTTATCGCATCCCAGTCACCATTCTCAGTCCCAAAGGTCCCAAAGACACAGTCCAAGATGGCGCCCTTGGCTCCTCCCAGCCCGAGGCAGGCACCCTGCCAAGCCCAGTCTCTCTCCGGCGTCTTCTCTTGGCTTCTCTCTCCATGCTCCGAGCTGCTCCGCTTCTCCACGGCTCTTCACGCTTCTTCCACAATGGCTGACACCCAGATCAGCTTTCCCCCACCCCTGGCATCTCCAGGCACCAGCTCACAGTGCCGCCTTGCTGCGGTGCCACACGCTCCACACCGGTCACTCTTCAGCCGGCCACCGTGGCTCCTCACCACCTCCAGCTCCCTCTTCAGGGGGCGTCCCCTGGCCAGACCACTGTCCCCCTGTTACCTCAGTCCACCATCCTCGCCTCTCTCCTTCCTTCTCTCTTCTCCTTGCTCTTCATTTTTATACCCTGCTTCCCATTTCTCTCAGACTCCGCCCACCAGGGTACTTGGGCGCCAATACAGTTTCCAGTGGCGTCCCTCCCAGCCC
>PVHY01031763.1:0-12385 GCA_004024945.1 Uropsilus gracilis | reverse complement strand
TCCTCGCCAGCACTTGTTGTTACTTGTTCTTTGAATGTGGGTCATTCTTACTGGTGTAAGGTGGTATCTCATTGTGGTTTTGATTTGCATTTCCCTTATTGCTAGTGATAATGAACAATTTTTCATGTGTCTGTTGGCCATTTGTACCTCCTCTTTGGAGAAGTGTCTTTTTAGTTCTTCTCCCCATTTTTTGATTGGGCTTTTTATTTTGCTTTTGTTTAGTTGTGTTGCTTGTATCATTTTCAATGCTCTCTCTTTCCTATTCCTGGGATTGCCTCCTGAACAGATTGCCTGCCCCAAATCCTTCCCCCAGACTTTGCTTCTGCAGGAATTCGCAGAATGGTCACGGAGAATTGAGGACAGAGAAAACCAGAGCTTGGAATACATCAGGGAGACACCTGCTAAGAGGCAAGTAAGTTTCCAGGGTTACTGGAAGTTGAGTCAAGGGATACAAGGAACGAGAGGGGCTCTGGAAGTTTATCAGGGGGATTAAAAAGTCCTTTATTTGGGTCACTTTGGGTCACCCCCTTTGGATGGAACTTCTCATAACAGTAACTTCTCCCACATGAATGTCCCCTAAACTACCTTCTAACCAAGATGAAGGTCTGTGGGCAGCTCCAGGCAAGGGTCCGAGGGCTGGGGTGCAAGATGGAGGCTGAGTGAAAATGAAGCCAAGGGCAACAGAAAGGATGCATGGGGAGGGAGGAACTGACATGGCCACTCTGTTCCAGACTGCTCAGTTTTCAATAATCCTGGACGGGCTTTTGTTCCGTGAGGTGCAGCTGTCTACCTCCCTCAGGTTAAGAGAATGGCTACCCTCCCTCAGGCAGGCGAGGACAGCATCCAGTCACAGGTGCCATAGGTGACAGGCATGGCATGGGGTAGGAGGTGGCCTTGCTGCCCCTGGAGTCCACCTTGGAAGGGAAACAGGGTATAGGGTTCCTTGAGATGGACGCTCCTTTGGCCACCAGGCTAGCAGAAGGTGAGCACAATCTCGGATGGCCACCCCTGGCATGTGTGTAGAAGGGCTGGGGCAGGCAAGAAGCTGTAGGGCGGAGAAAGGGAGATGAGCTCTTTATCTTGTGGTCCATGCTCCTGAAGAAACCCAAGAGCTTCCTCCCAAAGTGTGTTGTGGAAGGAGGGCCAGTACCTGAGGGGAGTGTCCGTGCAACGGGGCACCGAGGCTTCCTTGGGATGGGGTGCGGGGTGTGGGGAGGAGTCTTTACCTCCTGTCCTGAGCTGCCATGACAAAGCGCCCTAGACTTGGTGACTGAAGCAATGGGTGTTATTTCTCACAGTTCTGGAGACTGGAAGTCCAAGATCAAGTGGATTCACTTCCTGGGAGGAAGCTTCCAAACAGCTGCCTGTGTCCTCATGGGGTGGGGAAAGAGAGCGCTGGGGTTTCTTTCTCTTCTAGAAGGATATTAATCCCAACCTGGGGACTCCACTCTTAGTACCTCACTTAAAGGTCTCCTCTCCCCCTTCCCCCATCCAAATACCATAATGCTGTGGGTTAGGGCTTCAACATATGAAGTTTAGGGGATCATAAATATTAACAAGTGACAGGTCAGAACTTGACCAAAGGAGAATCGAGGAGCTATTATATCCACAAAACGATGGAAAACCCTTTACTAGTGGATTGTGAGCTAACACAGAGATGAAGATGGAATTAGTGAGCTGGAAGACGAAGCCCAGAGGTTTTCCCGGAACTCAGTGGCAATGGCTGAAGATCACCAGTGAGGAGGGAAATGCTGACTTGTGGCAGCTAGATCTAGAAGTTTATGTATAGAATAATGAAAATAATGGAGGGGAAGAAATCATCAAGGAAATAATAGGGGAATATCTCCAGGCTGGAAAAGGAGGCATTTCCTGCTTGATTTCTTCTTCATGGTGGCCAAGAATCCAGCAGCTCTTGATTCACAAAGTGTTTACTGAGTTTCTGTTAGAAGATCGTCATCAAAAACTGAGTTCCTGCTCTGAGGTGAGGGAGCCACACAGGATGGAGGCTTCTCACATGGAAGGATGGAGCCTGGTAGGGAGGGGAGGCCCACTGAATTGGAGGAAGGAGAGCTGGGTCGGCTTTGCTGTAGGGCCTGGGACTCTCCCAGTAGTTCTCTTGAACTACAAAGAGGGAATGAAATGAATCCCGTGGAGTGGGGGGTCAGCGGGTCTCTGAAGCAATGAGGAGCAGGGACTCAAAGGCCACCAACACAAAACCATTGCACGGTTGTCTCCTGTGGCTGGAAGCTCTTCCATCTCAGTTAGCTTATTTACTGCTCTCATGAATCTCCATCTACCTCACCAGGAGAGCCTTCTCTCCTGCCACTCAGGCTCCCCACTGGGTTATACATGGAATAGAGGCTTGTTTATTTAATCCTAAGGGCAAATGAGAAATAGGTACCCTTTGATGATGTGGAAAAGGATGGCATTGGACTTTTAGTAGTAAGTATAATATATGCAGATGTTGATTTATGATGATGCACACTTGAAACCTACATCATGTTAAAATCTATTGAAACAAAAAGGTCACCCTTTTGGGTAGGCAGTAACAGTGTAGAACAAGGACCCTCGGGCAAAGGGGACCTCTACCAGGTCTCATTAGCTTTGTGATCAGCGCAAGCAGGTCTTCAGTTCATTTGCCCCTCAGCTGTGTTCCTTTGAACAGTGCACAAACTGTGCAACTGTACATGGCAGCTGAGCCAGGGTTCCCTACTGGAAGCTCTCGGAAGACTGGGTGGGTACCTTTTCTCCTCAGTGCTTGTAAAGACAGCAGTATGACTTTGCTTGCATGGTTACTTAAAGAGTGTCTCCCCTCCAGGCTCATAAGCCCCATGAAGATAGAAAGTGGGTTTGTTTCTGTTCAGTGCGTTATTCCTCCAGCCCGGGAGTCTGGAACACCAAAGGCTCTTGATAAATAATGATTGTTTCATGAATAAATGAATGAGCAAGACAATGGGTGTTTATTTCCCTTGGATAGGCTTTTTCTATGAGTTGGGAGACATGGTTGCTGGCAATTCACAGACAAAACTCTTCCTCCTTAATTCTGATTCTCATGTTTGAGTTCCTTGGACAAATGCTAATTGGCCCAGCAGAGATCACATCGTCACTGGAAGAGGCAATCTGGTTGGCAATCCCGTCAAAGTTGTGTTTGATGGATGGTATGATGGGTGTTTCCCCAAATGAAGAGGGAGCAGTCTTGACAAAGAGGAGAGGACTAGGCAGAAAATCCAGTTCCAGATGGCCCCCTGCGGACACTGACTTACCACAGACTGGTCACTTCTGGGCCTTTGTTTCCTCAACAAAGGAATGGAAGGGAATGTGCTGAACTCACCTCTGAGATACTTCAGCCTGTTCCATTCCCTTTTGCCTGGGTTCTGTTTCCTCCTGCCGATTCTGTTGTAGTGCTGGAGGTGTTAGGTGGAGAAAGACATTACCCAGAACAGGCTCCATGGAGAAAGGCTTAATGGAGGTGAGCTTTTCGCCGAGCTGGAAATTTTGAGGAGAGTTGGAAAGTCTATGGAGAGAGAGAAGAGGGGGAGAACATTATGGGTGATAGGTTGGCAGGGGAAGGATGTTAGGTGCCAGCATTGATTCATTTGTTGGGAGTCTTTCTTTTAACATAAATATCCTTCTAAGTGGCACCATGTTAACCTGCCTACACTTTCCCCCAAAAGTGTATCCCAGAATAGCAAGTCGGTCACTCACACGGAGCTGAGGGGATGCGCCACTGGACAGGTGAGTTGTGATCCTCAAATTGGTCTGAGTACACACACCTCTAGGGTGTAGGAATAGTGTGAGGGATGGGATATGGATTAGGGAGGGAGCTGGGTTCCAACAGCAGGAGAGATAACTCAGGGAAGACAGAAATATCTCCATTTCCTGACACTAAGATGGCATGTGGCTCCTAGACACAGAAATGGCCCTAACTCCTCCCCCCCCAGGATCATTCAGTAAAATAACTTCTTGGCTTCGATCTGTTCCCCTCTAGTTCTTCAGGGCAAACTGTGACTTTCCTCAAGGAGGTCCTTTCAGTTCATCTCAGTTATCACCAGCCCTGTTTGTAGTAGAGGACAATGAGCTTGGCTTCACGGAGGCTAGCCCTCATCTAGAGCGTGAGAGCTGTCTGTTCAGGAGTTCCCTTCACCAGATGTCACCATGTCACCACGGAGCCCTGGGCTACAGGAAAGGGAACTGGGAATGGGAGGGATAACTCAGCAAGGAGAGTGGGGGAGGGGCAAGTGGCCCAATGCTGATCCATGAGCAGTGAACTCCCAACACTCTGCTACTTAGCACCTCAGTCTCCCACACCCCACGTGGAGTGCTGTGTCTCTGCAAGAGCCTAAGTTCTGGTCCGTGTCACAAGCTCTGCTGGTCTGTGTCACAAGCAAGAGCCTAAGTTCCATAGCTGGTGGTTGGGGAGACTCGCATAGTGCTGCTAAGGACAAGGAGAGAGGAGAGCCCAGTGGCCTTCCTTTCCTAGAAATGTGCCAGGTGGACGGTGTGGTGGCTCTGAAAAGCCAGTGTAGCCTCCACATCAAAGGACTTGGGGTGTAGGGGCATGAGAGGTGGACAAGCAGCCTTCTGTAACATGCTAGCCGAAGAAGCAGTATAGCCTATTTAAAAACATAGATGTGAAGCCTGGATTTAACTCTCCCAGTTCTGCCACCACCATTGCAATGCCTTTGAGCATTGCCTTTCCTATCTGTGCCCCTATAAATGGGTTCAACCACAGTTTCATCCACTTGGGTTTGTTGAGAGGATTAAATGAATGTATATGAGCATTAAGACAGTACCTGGTGCCAACTGAGTGCTTTTTCAAGGCTTTGCCAAAATTTTTTTTTTGAGAATAGGTCTTGCTATTTTTGCCCATGGAACTGCAGGCTCATGTTGCCCAGGGTACCACAGACTCAAGCAAACTCCAGCCTCAGCTTCCCAGGTAGCTGGGATTACAGGCGCATGCCACCATGCCCAGCTATTTTTTTGGGACTTTCACTATGTTGACCCGGGCAGGTCTTGAACCGTGATCCCTGGTTCCTGCCGTGACTTCCTAGGCTGCTGCTTACAAGCATACGCCACCATGCCCGGCCTTGCCAACATTTTTATTCCCAAAGCGAAACTGTCTCATATTTGAATGGAAGCTTAGAAAAAACTGGGGTGCTCGCTACAGATCTTTGAAGCCAGGTGGGGAAAAAGATGATGATGAGATGGAGGGATGAAGAACAAAAGGGAAGTTATGAGGTTTAAGCTGGGGCTTCCAGGATTAACTGACCAAACCTGGTGGGTGGGGCCAGAGCAGCTGGAAGGCTCAGAGCACCATGGGAATTGACCAGAACCTGGGGCGCGGGAGTTAGGGGATGAAGCAATCTAGTGGGAGAGAAGGGAAAGGAGGCTGTGTGGGCAGGGTAGGCCATGGAGTCTGGGTACAGGTGGTTGGGAAAAGCAGTTTTGATGGCAGCCCAGTCAGAATCTGGGTGTGAGCAGACCTCTGGCCCTCTCTGCCCAGTACCTCAACACAGACTTGAAAATGCTGCCATGATGGGGCGGCGCCTTCCCTGGCCTCCTCTTGCCCTGAGCCACTGGTTCCTCACAGAATCCTCCTGATCTGAGCACAAGCAGTCAGAGTCAGGAGGAAACTAACAAAGTGGAACTAACCAAATTACCCAAAGCCACCGGCTAGTCTCCAAAGCGCCTGGGTTTTAAAACTCTCCATCCTGGATTGTAGACGCGGAATGAATGTCCAACCTAGGAATTGTTAATTTATGGGGCCATGGGGGGGGGCACTGGCAGGTTTCAGGCCTAGGAGGGAGAGTCTTCATTAGGTGACTTAAAGGTGGATGACTCAGTGACCCTTCAAGGAGCTTGTGACTCTGGAAATGTTGAGGGCACATGCGTTTAACCTGTTTCACCTAAGGAGGTGCAAGAAAGTAAAATGTAAGCATTTGGGTTAGTAGGAAGAAAATATTCTTTTAATTAATTAATTGTTTATTAATCAATTAATTTTACGTCATTATTTACCAGAAACTATTCTTTCAATTTGGCAAGTTAGTGACTCACGTGTGTCCAACTTCAATGTTGGGTCTCTGCTTTCCTCAATGATTCCTGTGAAAACTTCAAGTGAGGATAAGGTGTGAGTGTTGGGGTGTGTGTGGTAGCTGCGGAGGGTGTGACCAGGATGTAGGGGCTGGAATCTGCGTAGTCACAGGTTTTTTTGACCTCCTACATGCTCTTCCTTTCTAAAACAGTTCTTACTTCCACAGCATGTTATCATCACCACGGAAGTGAGTGTGTATTTTCCACAGCCCTTGTCCTCTGCTCCCCTCCCCCATTCTTACTGCCGTTGGCAGCCTCCATTCCCTCTTCCAAATGCCTCACTTTGCCATAATGAGATGCTCCGCTCGGTTGTGTGCAGCCACGACGTCTGGAGATGGATGGGGCCTTCTGTGCTGCCCTGGGAGGGATGTTAAAAAGACATTGTATTCATGGAAACAGGCTAGAAAAGGCAAGGAGAAATGTAGTCTGACAACACACAGAAGCCATTGTCCAAACGAAATGGTTATTCTTTCAGTCCATCCCCTAGCTGGAGTAAGTGAAGCAATCCTGTATTTATGAAAGTCACTCTAAAGGTCATGCAATTGTTTAGATTCAATTGGAAAATTATACCTTCTGAGATGGAATTTAATGCAACATCATTAGGACTTGATTAGCTCAATGCGATTAAGGTGTATCTATCCAATTCAGAGAAGAACATGTGGTAATGAATGAATAAATTTTTATTCAAATACCCCTTTTAAATCCTTAGCAGGTGTGATTTCCTGCCTAAGAAATCCTGGTAAATTCTGGTAAAAAAAAAAAAAAAAAGTGTTGAAGCATCTTACGTTTCTGCTAGAGAAAAAAACAAGGGGGGAGCAGGGGGCGGAGGACAGGGTTATTGATGTGATTCTAATAGTCATTGTCATGCATTAAGAAATCTTGAAAGTTAGAAATAGCTTTAAAAATAGACAAAATTTTCTCTATATGTAAGAGGGACCAAAAAAAAAAAAATCCACTGCTAAATGAAATTGAAACACTTGTCAAATCTCAGCATAATTTGTAAGTTCTTAGTTGTGAGATCTCTTTTATGGCTGCTCCATTAAAAAGAAACCAGTATTTTCTAGGTAATTAAAATTTTTTTTCTTTTTTTTTACTTGAAAAGGTCCCAAGATAAAAATGAGCCAAATGTATCACCTAAGATTGCATGAAGTTTACAAGAAAACATAAGAAACTATTACATAATTGGCACACATATATTAGTTCTTGCTTACCTCCCCTACTTTTGTAATGAATTTTACATATTTTATCTTATTTAGCCCTTATGTGTCCCTTGAAGGTATTAAATCCATTCTCATAGCTGAAGGAACTGCTATCTAGACAGATTTAATTCTGTTCAAGGCTTTGTGTGGTAGAATCTTGAGTCTTCATCCAGGCTGGTAATACTTAAAGATATTTTTGCTTTTGCCTCTGGTATAACAGATTAACTATCTTTTGTATCAGTAATTGTGGTTCTCAGAGATGGGTAAGTTGCTTCATAGTACAAGGAAGAGAAATCATTCATTACAGGAATATAACATGCGTCTCTCTTCACAGAAAATCCTTTGTAATTTATTATAATGATTTTTTTTGTATAAGAGCATCTCTTTTTATATTTACAGGAAGTTCCTATATCCATTTGAGCTTTCAGTATCAACCAATTTTCACTAAGCTAGTTTTCAAAGAATGTAAGCAAAAATACCAGCATTAGGGTTTTTTTTTCTTTTTGAGTAAAAATCTCAGATTTTAGCCTCACATCAGGTGAATTTCACATCATTTGGTGTTATGGAGACCCTTTGTGTATTAATGCAATGTTCACTGCAAACTCTGGAAGGGAGGGAGAAAGTCAAGTTAATATAAGGCATACTCATAGACTAGTTTAGAAGAAAAGAAGGATTTGGGGTAGGAAGCTGGGTGTGAGGTGTACTGAATATGATCCATGAGTGATACTACAGTTAGCAGTTATTAATATAAGTAAAGTACATTCTTTACTTATATTTATCCAGTACTTAATTTTAACGATACCTTTGAAGTGCTCCTATTATTCTCTCTGTTTCAGATGGGGAAACCAAGGCGCAGAGCTGTAAAGCAATTTGTCTTCAGTAGGAAGGCCAATAAGATTTTAATTTAGGCCATGTGCCTCCAGAAAGGCTAGGTTCTGCTACAAGAAAAGGCAAAAGTGCCCCGTGTAGAGTTGGTTCCAGAGAATTCTAGCTGGAAGTTTCCTTAGGAAAGTTTATTTTAGGAGATACCTAATACCCTAACAAAGGCTGATGAAAAAGTGGAAGTTGACTGAGTGTGCATTATAAGCCCCCATGATAGGGCCTTACTTAGAGAGTCTATAAAATAATCTGTTGTGAATACACACGTCACTTCTGGTGTTTAGCTATCAGTGTTCTGTTTAACAATCAGTGTAAGATGGACAAAGGGAAAGGAAGCTGATAAGAGAAAAAAGTGCAGTAAAGAAGGATGAATGGCAAATGATGCCAGTTTGTCAATCACTGTCAGCTTTGAGAAGGGGGTCTTCTATGCTTTTTTCCATGAATGAATGATTGGGACCTGAGGAGACATAGATATTAGAAAACACTATTATTATACTGGTGGCATCTAGCTAGTGGCTATTTGCAATACTGTCCTATGTATATTATTTTACATGTAAAAGGTGAATTTCTTATGTAACTTAAAGCTTAACAGCTTGTTCCTAATAATGCAGGCATCTAAGGTTAAAGGGCTAATTCCAATAGGTGAGACTGTCCCTTTCAGAGTCGATAATATATTCTGATATTCCAGGATATCTACAATATATTCTGATATTCCAGTGGATCTAACAAGGCATTCAGCAGTCTCATTAGAAACTCTGGATAAATAATCTCATTAACATGATATACCATGAAATAGGTAGTTGTTGCTGAAATAAGGTGAAAAGAATGATGAAAAGAATATAACCTGGAAATAAGCTGACTCATATTTTTCATAATGTCTATCTATACAGGCAGCCTAGCTGGGTAGATGTCTGCTCTAGTAGGAGGTCTTCTAATTAGAAAGAAGTCCTCTAACTAGAAAGAGATGCTCTGACTTAAGAGAGCACTCATAACAATATTATTGTATCATCTTATCAGTACAATTCTCAGGCATGTAGGGTATGTATTAGCCTGATTAAAAAGAGAAAACTGAAGCCTGGTGTGGAAAAATTATCACACAGGCATTTAAACTTTTTGGTGACTAAGAGCACTATTGCTTATCAGCTGGGTGGCAGGTTTCAGAAACTCCCTCAGCCTATTAATTTATCTGTAAATTGGAAATGACATTAGTTGTATTGTGAAGTTGGGGGAATAATTTATAATTAAAGTAGTATAAATATAGTGCCTATTATATGGGTTACACTAAAAATTGTCAATATTTGGGTCAGTTGAAGTTTGGAGAAATAAACTGTAATAAGCTCTCTAGATATGTTTTATTACTATTATTAATTTTCATTCTATATCCTAGAAATCCACTTGACTTTTTGCAACTAGAACTCCATATACTGGCTCACAGATGAGGCCCAATTAATTCCTTTGTTTTTTCTCATGCCATGTTTTTTTTCTCATTCTCTTCAAATCTTAACCTGGCACACTCTTATTTGTCTGAGCAGATTCAACTTAAGTTCAATTTGAGAACTATATCATTCCCTATTCTGTACCTCCAACTCCAACACAACCAGGAAAAACATGCTCTAGTGGGATATGTAGAAAACTTCTAAAATTTGGTTAAAGAACTCTGCTAATCTCTCACTAGACTTTTCCATACTAAATTCTAACAGGCTTAGGACATTTAAAATATATCTGATTAAATTAATATTGTAGAACATCAAATAGCCATCAGTTGATCCAGGTAACTTGTAACTTGTTTCAATAGCACTTTAAATTAGAAACCAAATGAGTAAAATGGCAGAGAAACTGCATTTATAAATATCTTTACCATCACAGTTTCTAGAAAATTGCTAATTTTTTCCTCTAATGATCTGAATATAAATGAACAGAAGTGTAATATTATTTCAGTAAACATCCCTATAGGAATCAAGTTACTTGGAAGTCATACCGATGAGGAAAAAAATAAAATGTCTATTTAAAAAATTCTTCATTGATTTAATAAAAAGAGGGCAATATAGAACTATATTGAACTTTTTTTATTGTATGGATAACTTTCAGTCACTGTACAGTTTCTGTACAGTTTGTAACTTTGTAACTTTCAGTTTCTGTACAGTTTGGAATTTGAAACTTTGATATTGGACAATATGTTGAAGTAGAATGGACACCCAGTGGGTGGGAAATGAATTTACTATGTTGTTATCAACTTGCTGAGTGACTTGGATTAGGCTTTTAAGACCTCAAGTCTCCTATTCTTAACATGAGGAAGTTGGATTTCACAATCCCCAAAATTCTTTGTATATCTAAAATGTCACGTTATAGTCACAATCAGTTCATTATAAGCAGCAGTTAACTAGTGCCTGCCATTTGAAAGCACTGTAGTAGGTGACAGTCATTTAATTACAGTTCTTTGATTATTTACCAAAAATGTGGGGGCAGTGAGGTAGAGCTAAGAATGAACTTTATTGCTCCATGCTCAAGTGATATCGTTGGTCAGCTACAAAGATCTGTGTAAATTGCTTTCTATGTCTGTTCTCTATTTGAAAATAATCATACTGACTCAACTGCAAGTGATGCTCAGAAATAACAAAGTGGAATATTCTATAAATTTCTGTGGACACATGTGCCAGTAGAATGCTGGGTTCTAGTGATCTTGCATGTAAAACTTAACCATTATGCACAATAGCATAAAGTTTGCTGCAAACAGATGAGAGCAAATGACTAGCTAAAAAAAATTGCGTGCTTATTTTAATTCAGATGTATGACGCAGCCCCCATTTCTGTGACAAAAAGAATCTGTCAGCCCTTGAAGTGTCATAACCAGCAAAATAATTACAAATATGACCTCTAGAAAAAAACTATGAACTTGTATAAACTATGTACAATTCACTGTTCTCTAGATGTAGAATAGGTTGAAAGCAATGAGATAAAGACTAGGCGCTCACTACAAGTCTACATTCTCACCATTAGCTCTGTCCAAGAAGCAATGGCCTACTGAGATTCCTGAGGTACCTACCCCTTCTCTGGGGCCCTGCTGAAGGTTCTCAGAGGTTAGAGGTCATCCATATGAATGAGATGCTTGCCTAGAGCAGGTTTCTTCTCAAGACAAGTGGAGAAATCCAGGTAAAATTCACCTATGACTAAGTGACGTAATGAACGTCTCAATGATAGAAATCTGTAGATACAAAATTTGAAGGGTGTCATGTATTAATGAGACACTGGGAATTCAGAGGGATGGAGCCCAGTGTTACAAAGGGAAAGAGAAACTGACTGGACCCGTTCATTCACGGGGCTCGATTTTGGGGGTGTAATGTTTACGCCCTGGTTTGAAACCTTCATGTCAGAGCCCTGAAACGCAGCCTTCCTGGCTGCAGAGAGCTCACACACAGCACAAGCACTCTGTTGAGTGTAGCTGGTGGTGTCATCCGTCCTCCGAGGGGGATGGGTGGAAGGTCCCCGGCTGCGCTGGGACACAGGAAACTGGTGTCTGCGCCCTGATGGGGGAGCAGGGGCGCCCTCCGTTAACACTGTTCCGCGCCAGCAGGGATGCGTTTGTGGAGTTGCTTTGGGAGGACTGCACGCACTGCTCGGAATGCTTGACCTGAAGCCCCGTGGGGAGTGAGGATTCACCCAAACGGACGTCTTCCTCGGCCAAACAGCTGGTTTCGTTTTCTGGACTGTCTCTCAGCGCCGGGGACTTCGGCTCCCTTCCTTTAAGGCGCTTGTCCCTCGAGGGTTGGTGACCTGCCCCCTGGACCTGCGGACGTGCCCGACGAGCCCGACGCTCGCGGTGTGGCCCCGGGTTTGTCGGGGGTGGGGGCTGGGAGTTGGGGAGCCGAGGGACGTGCTGGACCCGCCTGCCTCGCTCGGAGCCTTTACTGCAGCCCACGTGTGACCAAGGGCGAAGAAGTGGACTCCGGGGAAGTGCAGCTCGAGAACCGGGGTGGGGCGGCCTGTAGGCGCAAAGGGCATCTGATCCTCACCGGCGGCTGCGCTGGGCACGAAGACGCGGCAGTTCTCCCCGCAGTTTCCAGCTGCCGGCGACAGCCCGCGACAAGTCCCAGTCCGAGTTGCGCCTGGACCGGGCTCCCGCAGAGAGCCACGCCGAGGCGCGCGGGGCAGCCGAGCGCCGGCCGCGGCGCGCCGGGGAAGGGCCGCGGCGCGCCCGCTCCGAGCAGCAGGACCCCGGCT
>PVHY01031762.1:0-12389 GCA_004024945.1 Uropsilus gracilis | reverse complement strand
TCATGGAAACAATCCGAATGCCCCAGAACAGATGAGTGGATGAAAAAGATGTGGTATATATATGCAATGGAGTATTACTCATCAATTAAAAATGACAAATTTGATGAATTTATGGAAACCTGGATGTACCTAGAAGAAATCATTCTAGCAGAAACAAGCCAGATAGAAAGGGACAGAAACCAAATGGTTTCACTAATATGTGGTCAACCAAATGAAACTGCACAAGGGGAGAATGGGGACCAGCTGGAGCGGGTGGGAAGGGGAGGTGGTGGGTGACCCCCAGGGACTGAAATGATGTGAAATATATATTAATTAATTAATTAATTAATTAATTAATTAAAATAAAACACAATGTTCTGAGAAAGATTGAAGTTTATTTATTATTTAATTTACTTAACTCATTATTCTGTAAGATTCTAGTTTGTGAAACGCTGCTTTGATAGAATGTACTGATATGGCAGTGGAAAGAAGATAATAAGTTTCAACCAAAAGACAACAGTGTTAAACCATGTTATACCAGTTTTGTGTCAGCTATGCTATGCCAACATTTTGAGCCTGGGTAACTGGAAAATTGATGATTCTTTTAGTAAGAAAGGAAGCATTAAAAACATTCTGGGTGGTGAGAAACAATGTTTACCCCATGAGCATACTGAATTTGATATAAAGATCTTTTGGAAATATCACTACCCAGCAGCCTGAATTTCAGATCTAGAACTCACTAGAATGGTACTGACTCTCACAGCCATGCAAAAGCAGTAATTAGAGTCATGGCAAGTAGATTAGATTAGGGGGAAACCAATAAAGAGCAAGGAAAAAATTGTCAAAGTCAGAAAACCTGCCCATGTTTACAGAGCCATCAGAGAATAAAGACTAGAACAAGAGACCAGAGCAGAGTCTTGACAAGGAAGATACATTGCCCAGAATCAAAAAGACTAATATCTGAAATAAGGTCATTGAATGTAGAGATTTGAGGTAAATGGGGACCTTCCATGAGTACTGCTAGCATTATGATAAAAACTAAAATCTGGAAAGGGTTCAGAATTGAAGAAAGACTGAGAAAGAGATGGCCTGAAGAACAGATGAGATAGGAACAGGAGAGATAGCTGACCAGCTAAAGAAATAACAAGATAAAGGGAATGTTCACATATTTATTTTTATTTTTTATTTTTTTATTGATTACCTATATTTATTTTACCCCAAGGTTCTCCACCATATCACCATTGATAGTCACATTTTTAAGTTGAAGCATAGCCGCAGCTATTTTGTAGGTGAAAGAAGTCGTAAATGGTACAAGTGAAAAGGACAGTTGACAATGTTTCAAAGAGGCTAAGGGACTAAGATCAGAATTTTAATTGCCAAAAGTTAAATTGATACAGCTTTTCAGAAAGCAAGGTGAAAAAATTTATCAAAATGTTAAATGTGTATCTTTTTTAACCCAGCAATTTCTTGAATAGAATTCTGTCCCACAGAAAACAAGGGCACAAAGATATTCTGATATTCTTTATGATAACAAGTATGGAGAACTTAAATGTAATTCAATTAACAAATGTTAAAATAATCATGTTTGAGTTTTTCTATGGAATACCATCTAGCTATTAGAAGTAATAAGCAAAATATATGTATACCAAAATGGAAAGAAACTTAAAATACATTCCCTAGCGCATAACAGGATCTACTGGAGTAAGAACTATATCTGTTTTCCCACTTTTGTATGCATATGCCTTACATAGAATCTGGCCTATAATAGTAGGTGCTCAATAATAAAAATTTTTTAATGGAATACTGATTTTTTTTAAGAACTGATTTCTGTTGAGTAATAATATATGAAAAGAACTATTATACATTGTATATGTTTATGTTTATATAAATGTGTATGTTGTATATACATAGAACAGATTCTGGAAGTATATTCAGTGTAGTAAAGTAGCTATCTTTGCAAAGTAGGGTTGGATGGAAAATAAAGGAAGAGATATAAGACATTCACTTCTATTAATTTCTGTAACTTAGATTTTTACAAGCATGAATTCTCATACGATTTCCATATGTTAATATAAGAAGTAAACTCAGAGAAGAAAAGGGAAGAAGAGTGTAGTAGGGTAGACTGACCCTGACAAGGATCAAGTCCTATCAAGTCTTTTCTTGAAAGATAGTAGTAAATGATAGCAAAGCTATAGAAAGGAGGAATGAACAGGAAACCCAATCACATGTCTCAAAAAAGCAGAAGGTAGAATAATTTCTTAGACTAAGGTCAGTGTTTACAGACTGACAACTGAGGAAGGAGGAAGATTAAGAATGTTTAGAGCTGCAACTAAGTTTAGAGTGAGTGACATCTTGGAAACCATGTAACCCAACAATTTATTTTGCACAGTACTTGCCAAAGAACACAAACCTTATGAGTGATGATTATTGGTCAGCTATAACAACCTCTAAAAATATGTGACAAAAAATGAATGATCAAGCATTTATGAAGACCCTGATAAAGTTATAAGGAAGGACATGTGTAGACTCTTCTACATGACTTGGCATCCTGTGTCGATGCCCACCAAAGGGCTGGAATAGAGGTAAGAAGTAGATGGAAAATAGAAAAGCCTTTGAGCAGAGATAGTAGTGAATCCTGTGAGACAAACAAAGTATTTCACAGCAATAAGTAAACACAATGAGGAGCTAGAATGTCAACTAATAGAAAAATTCTGAATTTAAGAAAATGCAACAAAAATAGGGGATTGACACATTGACCTTTAGACTGAATTACTGATCCAAATGAGTGATAGACCAATGAAATGTTCCATTTTCTTCCAAAGAATCATAGCTATGCCAGTATTATATGATTAGGTGTGTGAACAAAGGTATTGCTCAAATTTTAAAGACATTATCCACTGACTTGGTATAACATGAAATCTTATCATCAAATCAAACTCTCTTCTTGTTTGAAGAATTCTCAGGGTGCTCCGCATATACAACTAAGAACTGGTTCATTCAGGCTGTGACTGATTAGGATTAAACGTCTTGGCATTTTTTTTTTCTGGAAGAGTCTAAACCACTGAACTAGTCTGCTGGACACCTATCAATATTGTGCTTTCTGTCAGAATCAAACAACTTATTCCAGGCTGATATCCATCAACAAACCTGTAGACCTGTAGACTCTAATGATCCCCAGTTTCAGCCTCCCAGGTAATTGGGATTATAGACATGTACCACCACACATGGCTACATTTACCATTTTCACAAAGCACTTCACTGTTAAAATATAAAGATATAGATATAGATGATATAGATATAGATATCTCCATAGCTAAGAAAAAATGGTGCCTATAAGAAAGAATGGAATTCAACTTTATTGAATATTATAATTCTGTAAACATTTTCTGAATAACCAGCCAGCTGACCTAATGACAAAGTTACTCTTCTCCACCAGTAGAATTGCAATAGTCTGGTGCAGTGTCCTGTGTCATTTCCAGGTCTTTGTCCATCTCTAGCACCACACAATTTTGTCACTTATTGTTCTAGGAAGGGCCAGAAAAGGGCTGTTTAGTAGAAGGGATGAATAGAAGACAAGAGACAAATTTCCAAATTATTTTCCTCTGGTCTCCAGATGCAGTATTTCTTTTCTGGCCTATAGTAGAGAATCTGACAGGGTCATTAAATAATGACTCATTTCTCTTCCCTTTGTTGTACATGATTTGCTATATGAACGGCCGACAGGTTTTCCAAAGGCAAACTAAAATATAGTTTCAGGTACAAAATACCAGACCTTGTTTTAATTATTACAGCAAGAACAAGTCTGGATTTAGTATTAAATCCTAAGTTATCCTCTCATTGCCAATCAAGTACAGTAGGAGTGTCTGGGATTAGTCTTTTCCTAGAAGTTGAGAGTCCTGAAACTGAAAAGAACCCCAGCTTCATCTTATCTCATTTTTCATTTTATGGAGGGGAAAAGTAAAAGTCAAAGTGTTAATATGCTCACTCAAGGCTGTGACTGTCGTGGGGGCTGTCCTGGAAGGGGAATTCCAGGTCTCCAGCCCCCAGCCAAGCATTTTTTTTTCTCCACCATGTGCTCTTTCCCAGATTTTCCATGGCGCTGTTAGTCATTATTACATTACTCATTATTACACCAGGTTCAAAACTTCACTGGATATTTCCCAAAGTCTATCCAGCTGAATTAAACATATGAATGTCTTGAATCAGCTGGAAGAAATGCTTATTTCAAAGTCCCCGGCATATAGAGTCATATTCACCCCGATCACTTCCCTACAAGTCAAGTCGGAATCACAGCAAACCCAAAAATGCAATCTCTAAATTATCTGTCCTCAGATATCTTAGCCAATAAAGAAAAAGAACAAAACTCCACTTTTATTCAGTTGTTTAATGATGAAATATATATCCACCCAAACTGATACTCTTACTCTCCTCCTAACCCATAATCAGCTTCTTCTTATGAGTATTTTTGTTTTCTAATGAATGGATTATAATGAACTGCTTCTCAGTATCTCATGGACAGCAATTTGGATGCTGCTCTCTTTGTCACCTTACTGCTCAGTTCTGAATTAATTTGAGTTGTAAAAGTTTAAAATGTTCAAGACTGATAACTTCAGAAGCAGATGGCCTTCTCAAGCCAGACTGAGACCTGGAAGAGCAGCTTTTGTTCCTCCTGAATGTTTCCAACTCTCTCAGCTTCAGGTTACATTATAATACTCACCCCACAGAGCTGTCAGGGGAATTATTTGGACTAACACTTAGAATAATTGTAGGTGAGAGCACTCTACATCCCCAAAATAATAAAAAATGAAGATCAGCGTACAATGATGTAACTCTAAAAGCCTTCAGTAATTATGGAATCTGAATTTGAATGTCCAAGAATACCAGGTAGGAAATTGTCCCCTAAATTATGATCCCTTGAAAAATCTGCTCACTTCTAGGTACTTATTCCTGGAGAGTATGCCTATGTCTGAGTCTGTAACTAAAAACAAATAGAGAATTGAGCCAATTTGGGACATGATTCATAATAAATATCATTTGGGACTGAAAGAGCCAAGTAATTAAGGACAGGTTAGTTGAAGCTATAGATTATCTGGATGATGCCAAGAATTCAGTGGGGTTTCTAATAAAGGGCCAGACATTGTCTTAGGTTGATGATGAGGCCATGACCATGTGATTGCCTGGTTAGCAGTATCTATGAGAAATGATCACAAACATTAGGTACCACATAGATAATAAAATGTTTACATTTAAGTTATAACTTCTGGATATTAGAATGACCATATGGATTGATTTTTCTATGTTTATCAGTCTGTAGACATTTCATTAAAAGAGAAATTTGACATAGTTGTTAAAAACCCAGTGTATAGATTCAGATTAGCTATTAGTACCCTTCAATTTTTCTCCTTTCAGTGGTCTAATCTTGGGAAGTGATTTCAGTCTCTAGTGGGGAGTGTGCCTGTCTCATAGAATATGAAATAACATAATCCTCGTAATTGTCCAAATAATCCCAAGCACAAAGTGAACATAAGCTTTTGTTGTTATTATTACTACCAATATTAATATCCTGCTATTGCTATAACTAATGTGTTCCAGTGAGAGATAAGCTGATGATTATATAGATGATGGTGTCCTCTGTTGCCTATAACATACTCCAGTAAAAACAGAGGATACAACTTGATGTTTGATGAACTCATGACCATGTGTGAGCTGAGAAACACAAGTGTCAATCACTGCTTTCTTTGCTATCCTTCTCCAAGAGGAGAGGCTGAGTCCAGCTGAGCAAAAACCCACCCCTGTTTCAAGGAAACATTGGTTTTACTGCATTGCATCTGGATTGCCAGAGGGTGGAGAGTTGTGTTCAGGAGATAAAATAACAATTCGTAAGCATTATTTTGTTTCACCTGACACTTGTACTGTTATTGCAACCAGCTGGTCCCCCAGGCCTCAGTCTCCACACCAATGTGCACTCCATGTGGTTATCAGATTAAACTTTATTAACTCCCCTATGATTCCCTCTCTATTCCAGTAGTAAGCTAGTAATCAAGTCCATGACTGTCCGTTCCACAGTCTTTCCCACTATGTACCCAGATCAGCTTTGCAAAATGCTTCAGCCAGTCTGCCTTTTTCCTTGCCTGAACTTAATCCTGTTTTCCACTTCATGCCTGTGTCTATTCAGTTCCACTGGCCTAAAATTCCCTTCCCCATGTTCATTCCCCACCTAAGTTATCATACTTGATTTTCATATCTATATGAAGAGCCACTTCAAATCTTTAATGTCTTCTCTGAAAAGGTATACCTTCATGTTTTAAGCACTGAGAGAAAGCTATTTATGCTACTCCTGGAGACTCACTGACTTGAATCATTGGTGCTATGGACGTGCTATAATCCTCCCTGACTAGACCATAAGGACTTCCATAATATTATCAAAGTGCCTTGCACAAAATAGGTCTCTGAAAAAGAACACTTTGTGCATTATGCATTATGTGTTATGGGTATATAATATTTTATAGAAAATTCTTTTTATTAAAAATAAAAAATGCACTGGCAGAGTCTACTCAGAGAGTACCTCAAAAACACTTGTTCAAAAGTAAGTAATTCATCATCTCTGGAAATCCAACATCTTCTTCCACTTTCCCATTCTATTTAGCAATAACAAAGTTTGCTGAGGCCAAAAACATGACATCAACCTTGATTCCTTACTTACTCTCATTTCCTATATCCAGTAAATCTCATAGATTCTCCAGTCAAAATAAATCCAGAAGTCAATGACTTCTCACAACTAATGTCAACACCTTGGGTCAAAAGCACTATCATCTCTCACCTGTACTATTGCAATAACCTCTGAATAGTCTCCCTGTTCCCTTCCTTCCCTCTCTGTGTATACAGTTATTCTTCAAGCAGACAAAATAAGTCAGATGAAGTCAGTCATCTCCACAAAACCTTCCAACTATTTTCCACATTATTTAGAACATGAGTCAAATTCTTTTTAATCATCTCAAGGCTCTCCTACTTTCGGACTTTATCTCCAACTACTCTTTATCTCTATGCCTTAACTCTCACCTCTTTCTCAATCAGTCATACATCTTGTATCCTTTGCAGCCTTCTCTCTTTATCCCATTACCCTGCTTTTCTTAGTAGTTTCCACCATTTGACTTACTATATTTCATGTATACCTATTTGTCTTGCTTAATTATGTATTCTTCCTCTCCTTTTTTGCCTCACTTAGAAAGTAACTTTATAAAGGCAGATATTTTTATGCTTTCTTATTTTCTTTATATCCAGAGCATAGAAAACTAAAAACTACAAAATAGGCATTTGAAAAAATGTTGCATGAATAGATAATGAATAAATCTTATTTGAAGTATTCACAGGCTGCAGGTCACCTCCATAGTGTTGTAGGCAGGATATAGTGAACAATGACTTCAGAATATTTCTTCTGAAGGTCTGAATCTATGCATTTGCTCTTTACGGTCAGATCCAGTTTCTCACTTCTTGGAGGAGCACAAATGGTGCTTTGATCCAAACTGAAAACACCACACAAGTGTGAAGCATCGTTATGGTTAGACTCTCCCCACTTCTGAAATGTTTCTCTAAAGTCAGTTCATTCCCTAAAGCAAGCATGTCTAGTGTATGTTTTCTGAAGGATAATGCAATGGGTGCCGTGCTAGTTTATAAAACTTTTGTGTAATAATCATACAGACTAATTTCTGCAGCTGCTCACCCAAAGCAGTCTAGAACACATTTCAACCATCTGTCCCTTTGACATCTCCACCATTGTGACAGCAATTCTTCTGGAGGGGGTTTGGCTGTGGGACATAAAAAGTCAGTCTCTCAGACCTTCACTTTTGACTGTTGCCAAATTCTTCTTCATTATATCAGTTTATTATCAAGTCCAGAAGCTCCTGTTTTATATAGATCTCATCACTAATCTAATGGATGTTGACACCTCTGCTCTGTGTTGATTACATCCAACTAACTGCACATCAGTCACTTCCCTTTAGCCTGATGAAGTAATTATCCTAGTGACTAAAGGGATGGCAACAACAGAGGAGGTCGATAGTACTTGCAGGAACATCTCTCTCCTCTCTTTCACCCCTTTCTCTAGGTGGTCAAGCCATTGGATCAAGAAGTTTCATTACTGTTATCATTCCCAAATTCTCCCTAGTGCCACTGTTGACATGGATAGTCTCAGTCCTTCGGGTTGACAGAGCCAGTATAAGGAGAAAGGACCTATCAGACTCCTAGTGGTGTTTGAGTGCAGTGCCACCATCCAGTCCAGGTACATCATCACAAACACAAACACTACAAGGTATTCACAGTGATGTTCTGGAGTGACCAAGATCTGAAGGAAATGTTATGAACCATGACATACAATTTGATTGATTTTCCCCAGGTTTTTCTCAGGCTTTTAAACAGGTTGTAAATGCTGTGAATAGTGCCCTGGCATTCAGATGAGTGTTTTGATAGGATGCCCTGTTGCATTCAGTGCCTGGGATACAGAAAGGATTTGAGACAAGAGGATACTGAGAAACTCTTCTTTCATAACCTTGGTATGCCCTTTGTTTGGAACTGCAATGGCAAATATGGAGGCTCAAAGACTCATTGGAAATCATAAAGACTTTATTACCGCTCTGGTGGTTTCTGATCTTTGAATTGTTTGTGCCTTTCCCCCCTTCTCCTCTCCTTCTTGAGACACCATTCTTCCTTCTTCACATGAGCTGAGATTTAGCACAATTGTGCCCTTCTTCTGGAGCCTTTCCTGACATACCCCAGCTGTTCTGGATAAAGGGTTTAGTCTATATTTCATTTAGCAGCCTGTCTGGACTTAACATTTGAACCCCTTTATTTTACTTACAGGGTCTACTTATGGTTTTCCCCACTAGACTTTGAAGTACCTGAAAGTTGGGATTATATTTTTATCATATTATCTTCAACTTTTAATCTGCTCTACTGAGCTACACAATAAATGCTAACCAGACATGTGAATGAAGTAATGGACCAGTAGGTGAGTGGGTGGGTGGATGGGTCAATGGATGGATGGATGGATGGATGGATGGATGGATGGATGGATGGATGGATGGATGGATGGATGGATGGGTGGGTGGGTAGATGGATTTGTAGGTAAATAAATGAAGAGATGCCTAGGTGGATAGGTAAATGGAAAAAATGAAGGTTGCATATGTTAAAAGCCCAATGAGGGCTGCAGCAAGTTTTACAAACAGAAAGGAAGCACAGACAACAAATATTAGCTGCTTCCTGAAAAAAATCTGGAGAAAAATAATGGCAGATAGAACAATGTTTACAAGACCCTGTTCTTTGCTGGCACTCTTGCTTACTACTTTTCCTCAGACAGACTGAACCTTCACCAAAGTCACTTACAGAGAAGAAGCCTGGCCTGAGAGGAGAGAAGTATAGACAGAAGAAAAGATACCATCTTCCACCTTATGTTCCTGCCACTTAATTATAAGTTCAAGACTCATGACAGGGAATAGTTCATTGTTTCTGTGACCAATCTCATCACAAAATTATTTTCACTAGAATGCAGTCCCCACAACTCAATCTAATTATGTCAAGATTAGCACCTAAAATTTCAAGATAGCATTTGACATGACTTTCTATTTTCAGAGGGACACATGGGATGCATTAGCAACACCCTCACCAGGAACTGGGATACTGAGGACAGCATGTCAACAGCCAAGTGCAGAAGGAAGTGGGTCACCCTGATATTTATCTGCTGATAATGGCACTAGGGACTCAGAAGGGAATTGCAGAACCTTCTTCAGATAATGCCTCCAAGCCACTAAATCTGCAGCAGCCAGGACTAAAAATAGCAGGGTTTAGTTGAAAAACATTGGTCTGGGTGTCAGAAAGTGTGGGGCCCTCATTCTGTACTAACTGGCTTAGTGCCCTTGCCATTTAACCTCTTAACCTCTCTGTCAGTGCTGTCTTCTGTGCATTGGGGATCGATGAAGCAGCTCTTCTTTGATCACAGGGTAAACGATAGTCCCAAAGGAGATAATGGATGTGAAAGTGCTTGGTGAAAGCCTAGCACCATCTCAGGATTGGAGAGAGGGAGGGTTGTGATAAGAAAGTAGCCACATGGGAGACACAGCACAATTGCAGTTTCAGCAGAAATATAATCCTCCTATACACAGCTCTCTGATGATCTGGGGGTAGTCTTTTGGTGAGGAGATGATTCCATTTTTCTACCACCTCTAAGTTGATGAAAAAGTCATGCCCTCTCCTTTCATACCTTCCTCCTTGTTCTATGATTCATCATTGCTTCAATCAGGGAAGACCCATTTATAGCCAGAAATGTATGCCACTGTCTTCAGTCAATGGGAGATTGCCCAAATTACAGAATAAATAAAGGTGACTATTTTTCTTGTTTAAGAATAGCTATTTTGTTTTCTAAGCTTTAAAAATTATATAATATAAACAGTATATGATGACTATAATATGCCAAGCTATGTTTCATTTATATTATTTCATTTACTACTCATACTAACTCAGTGAAAGAGACATTGTTATCTCCATTTTTAAAAATTCTTATTGAGGTAACATTGACTTACATTATTGTTTGTATTTTGAAAGTATAGGGTCCTCCCCTTCAGGTATTCCCACAACCACCACCCATTGTACCCCCTCCCCACTTTGCTCTCTCCTTTCCTCCTCCCACTCCCCTCTGGATTCCTCAGTTCTATGATCAGCTTTCAAGGGTTAGTTTTTAAATTTGGCTTTATCTGACCTTTTGTTTGGTTTCTCTATATTCTACTTATAGTTACATCTGGTCTTTCTCCTTCTGACTTTCATATAGTATAATTACTTCCAGTTTCATCCATGTTGCTTCAAAGGGCATGAGTTTATCTTTTTGACCGCTGAGTATTATTCCATTATGCATATATGCCACATCTTATTAATCCACTCACTTGAGGACACATAGGTTGTTTCTATAGTTTGACTAAGCTTGACTATTACATTGTCATCATTTTATAGGGAAGGAAATTTTTGACATTCACAGAGACTAAGTTATGTATTTAGCTCCAAGAACTACAATAAACTAAATTAGGGTTCAAATTCTGTTTTATTTCTTACAAAACCCATGATCCTGTGTATGTTTTTTCAGTATGCTTCTAGAAAAAAGTAATAAAGGTATCCAAGTAATAATAGTATCCACAGAAAGAAAAAGGAAGAATGGAAGCACATTTTTAATTAAAAACCCATAGGTTTTGAACAGTTATAATTCTCTCCCTTCTGCTCACTCCTTACATAGAACCTGAACATCACCTGGTGGGCAGAGAAAAGAGGTCTTAGATCAAATGAAATTATGTGATTGACAGTTAATGAAGAACATTCTTTCTTCTTCTGCCAAAAGCAAAGGATCCTACTTTTCAGGAATGCTGTCATGCTTACAATAACATATTTAAAGAATGTAAAAAAAGTATGGTAGGTATAAATAAGGGTTGTTTTGTTTATCTTTACATAAAATGATATATCCTATAAAAACAGAACTAATAATTAAGTTTTGTGAAAATACTACATAATTGTGATTTCAAACACCTTAAAAGTTTCTTGGATGTCAGCATATGGTTGCCTCATTTAATCCTTTTTATGCTATATTTGGGTCTTGCAGGCATGTTTAAAGCTCCATAATGAAACTGAAGCAAAGAATACTTATCAGCTTATAGTTGCCTTTGACTATCCACCAAGGTACTCCAGCACAATTGCAAACCAACTTTAGCTCAAGATCTTGGAAAGGTTACGTGACTCAGACAGATGTAGTAGGCATGAAATTACAGGCTAAGAGGAAGAAGTCGGGGCTGTGGGCAGTATATTTGACATGCTCATACACTGCATGCCTTGTTCCGGGTCCCTTACAAAGCACCCCTTTAGGATGAAAACAAGATGTTCTTTGTAAATAAAAGTTCATGCATTTGAGTAATGAAGTCATTTTCCAACACTGTAGTGAAAGATATTCTTCTCCCGGGCTCTCTGGGTGAGGACAGTTGAAGAGAAAGAGAGGTGGCCAACCAGTCAAAGAAAGATATTAGCACAGAGTGCAGGCGCCCATCACTAGAAAGTGAGAAACTTGGCTCAAGAAAGTGGGTGCTCTCCCCACTGTGCCATTTGGGATCACTTATCTCTGGCTCCAACCCCTACAGTACCTTTTCTACCTACTCTCCTGCTAACTAGGGTCTAAGGAAAGATCTATGTAAATCTAGATCAGACATCTGGCACCTTTGCTAAATAAATAAGAACTGTGAGGAAGCAATCACAAAAGTTGAATATTCATCTGGGGGTCCTTGGAGGAGTTCTAGACTCAAAAGGAAGGGGAGGGAGGGGAGAAGAGGGAGTGGAAGAAGAAGGGAGAGAGAGAGAGAGAGAGAGAGAGAGAGAGAGAGAGAGAGAGA
>PVHY01031761.1:0-12580 GCA_004024945.1 Uropsilus gracilis | reverse complement strand
ACATACACAAGTAAATTATATTGTATTTATTCACAATGTTGATGATGAGAGCCAGCAGAGTATTTTTTGTGTTGCATCTTAGACCATTTAGAGAAACCCCTCTAACAGAGGGTCCCAGAAGTCTTAAAACTTTCTTTTGATGAGTAAGTCTCCCAGCCATAATTCAAGTTGCCTCAAGTTCCAGGAAGGCCACAAACAAGGCAGCTTTTTCTTTGTGTGTGTGTGGAGTGGATAAGGAGGAGGATTAGTAAATTTCAGTAACTTACCTTTTATTTTGGGGAAAAACAAACAACATTCCTCTTTCTTCTGGAATTCCAGAAGAAATGGATTTGTCCCTGTATTTTTCCAAAATGGAATTTTCCCTAATGCTCATAAGTCTGACCAATGCTTTCATGGTACCCATTTCTTTCTTTTTTTTTTCTTTTGAGACTAGGTCTTCCTAGTTTTGCCCATGGAACCGCAGGCTCTCATTGCCTGGGGTACCGCAGACTCAAGTGATCTCCAGCCTCAGCTTCCCAGGTAGCTGGGATTATAGGCATGTGCCACCACACCCAGCTATTTTTGTGGAACTAGGTCTCGCTACGGGCCCCAGGCGGAACTCGAACCACAATCCCTAGCCCAGGCCACTTCATAGGCTGAAGCTTACAGGCACGAGCCACCATGCCCGGCTCCTATTTCTTTCCTAACTTGGAACATCATTGTTTTGGGTGAATTTTTTTTTCCCTTGGGGGACCACACCAGAGAGTCCCCCGAACCCAAAAGAGGTCCTGGAGTTCCCAAGGGTGAAAATCTTTTTTTTTTTTTTTTAGCAAGACTAGGTCTTGCTATTTTTGCCTGTGGGACTGCAGGTTCATGTTGCTCAGGGTGCCACAGACTCAAGCAACCCCCAGTCTCAGCTTCTCAGGTAGCTGGGATTACAGGGGCGTGCCACCACGCCCAGCTATTTTTGGGGGTGTAGGGCTCTCGCTACATGCCCCCAGCGGGACTTGAACCGTGATCCCTGGCCCCGGCCACGGCTTTCTAGGCTGCGTCTACAGGCATGGCCACCATGCCCAGCCCTGAAAATCTCTTTTTTATTTAGTTTTTGGGGTGGCTTTTGGGTGGGTTCCTTGTACTATGGAGGCCTTTATAGAGAAGACATTTCATAGTGTGGAAGAAATACTGCAACGGGTCCAACCCCTAAAAACACATGGGGAAAAAAGTAAGATACCATTGACTAAAGAGGAGCATTACTCTGTCTTGAGTCTTGCTGACTGATAACCCAATAGTTATTTCCCCTTGTGGATCCAGCCCTGGACTTACTGAGTTCATGGAGGGTAATGAAGTCCAAACTAGATGATCACAAGAATATTTGGTTCTTTGGGAGATGGTGTCGCCCCCTAGAGGATATTTTGGAAATTATTGAGGTAAATTAATGAGTGTTTGGAGGTTGTCAACAGGGTCTCAAGGGGAGAATATTGCTCCCTTGGTGACATTTTGGAGATTTGCAAGAACTTTTTGAGTATCACAGTAATGAGGAGGTTGTTACTGGCACTGAGGAACAGCCAACCAGGATGATAAAATGTCCTGTAATACAATATGGGTAATGATCACCAAGTAAAGGAAGTTAATTATCGTTTTTTATTTATTTTTATTTATTTTTACTTTTTTTGAGATGAGGTCTTGCTATTTTTGCCTGTGGAACCACAAGCTCATGTTACCCGGGGTACCATAGACTCAAGTAATCCCCAGCCTCAGCTTCCCAGGTAGCTGGGATTACAGGCATGTACCACCATGTCCAGCTATATTTCTTTGGAACTAGGTCTCGCTACGTGCCCCCGGTGGGACTCAAACCACTATCCCTGGGTCCTGGCCCTGGCTTCCTAGGCTGCCACTTACAGGCATGTGCCACCATGCCCGGCCTCAATAATTGTTTTTAAATAATAGAACTATCTGAAATTATGGTATTGTAATATGTAACTTGCTTTCTTCCCACAAAAAATTTCAAGTTATTGTTGAAAAAAAAATCTCCTAACTAGGATACTGGAGAAATCCCCATTTGTTACTTCTATATTGTATCCAAATTTCATGTCATCCTAAAGTTTTAAAACTTGTAATATTTGTCATATTTATATCTTGTTGTACCCTAATTTGCATACTGATATCTTGTTGTATCCTAATTTTCTTTTATTTATACGTTCTAAGCCTGAAATAAATGGTATAGTTAAAAAAAAATAGAACTATCCAAGAACATAGTCCTTCGCCCAATGAAAGAACACTACCACAGGAAAGAAAGAGACTAATGGACTTAACACAGACTAGCAAACAACAAAGAGTGGGGTGTGAAAGAATGGAGGTGGCACCTAAGGAAGGGAGGTGGGGGAGATATCCCAAAAACCATTTGCTGAGTTTGTGATTTAAGGAATTAAAAAATAATAATAATATAACTGTTTATACCCAATTATGTTAAATTTTATGGCTAAACTTCTCTAGTTCTTTTGGAATTGTGTGCATAAACTCAAGTCATGGAAGACCATATATCTATTACCACATGTGGGTTAATTAAAATGTTTTAGAACTAGAGCAAGGTGGTGTTTGCTCAATAAAGTGAGTGCACTCATTATAAAGTGAGCTGTTCACTTTTGAAATGACTAATTTTAAACTATGTGAATTTCATTAAAAAGCACACCCCCCCAAATTTGCGAGATTACCATTACATTTAATTTTACCTATAAGCTATAAGAAAAGTTGAAAATGGGCAAGACTTTTAGATCTTGACTGAGTCTAGGAGTATCAGAGAAAATAATGTGTAAGTGATCTAGCTTTATTTTCAGGGTTCTTTTCCACAGACTGATTTTTTACAAGAGTTATTACACTCAAAGGTCATTCCCTAATCAATTTGCACAGAAAAGTTGCAGGAATAAAAATACAACTTTTTGCTTTCTTGAACCAATTGAGAGTCAGTTGTCAATATGTGTCTTATTGCACCCTTGTACTTAGTGGATAATTATTACAAAGAGATTCTTGCACATATTAACCACAACATAGTTATTAAAATAAGGTGACATGATCAATCCCTGCCATCTGGACCTAGGGCTGCTTTTAAGTTTTCCCCATTGTTCTAACAATGGCCTTGAGAGCAGAGGGACTCAGTTCAGAATCATACATTGTATGTGGGTGTCAAGTCTCCTCCTCCTTCTATCAGAAACAGTTCCCCAGGCTTTGCTGCCTTTCACAACCTTGACACTTACAAAGATAACTGTTTGCATTTTGTAGAATGTCTGGAGGATTGGACCAGGATCTGAACAAAGCAATCAGATGCGCATAACAACTCTCCTTGCAGTGTTATCAGAATGAGTAAAGATAAATATTCCTCTCAGGAGCAGCTGTCCACTATGGCTGTACCTATAGTTATACACTGAAGAGATATTTTGCAAAATGATGAACTCTCACTTTGGGGGGGGCATACAATACTACCCATAATACCTTTTATAGTGAAAACCCACCTAGGTACATAATTAAATGTGTCTTCTTTACTATGGGTAATTACATTTTATTAGATCACATTAATTTTTAAATCCCCATTTATCAGAACTTCCATCAGCCCTAATCAGTCACTCACATGGACAGAATGATTTAGAAAATATGATTAAAAGCTGTACAAAGGGACAAAAGTTACCTAGAGCATAATCTAATGTCTTTTAGACTTAAGGGTTATGTGGTCCTAACAGAAAGAGCAGGGGAAATAATTGAATAAAGTAGCATACTATGTTCCATGGATCTATTTCTGTGGATCTCTATTCTAACCACCTTTTAGAATCATCTGGGGAGCATTTTATAAAAACCCCAATGTCTCAGCTCTACCCCACACCAATTAATTAGAGTCTCTGAAGGTGGGGCCTGGGCATTGTATTTGCTGCAAAGCTCCCCAGATAATTCTAATGGGCAGGTGGGATTGAGAACCACTGTCTTAGTGAATGGCAAACAGTCACCTGTGGGGAGGTAATTATATAATCCTGAGAGCAAGACACCTGAGCCACTGAATGCCTACTCACCACCCCTTCACAGTTACAGTCTCACTTTGGGCAGCTGTTCTGAGCAGCTGTTACCTAAAAGCAGATTGCCCATGGATGTATTGCCAAGACAATTGACAATGGGGTCTCAAAGAGATATCTGTACACTCATGTTCATATCAACATTATTCAGTGTAGTCAGAAGGTAGATGAATGGATCAATGGATAAATAAAATGTAGAATGTACTTAGAAAGGAATATATATTCAGCCTTAGAAAGAAAGGAAATTCTAGGCTGGTCGTGGTAGCAGGTGCCTTAATCCTAGCATCCCAGGTACCTGGGAGGCTGAGGCTGGGAATAGCTTGAGGAAGACCTAGTCTCAAAAGAAAAAAAAACAAAAACAGTTTGAATTAGTAAGTCTTTGAGTGATGAAGTATCACTTGCCTCCCCTACGACACTGTCCACACACACAGGGTTTTCTTTTGTTCACCTTATTTTCACATAATCAGTATGATAACCAGAATCCAAGATGGCTCCCAAATAATCCTTGGACCTCTTATATTCAGGCCCTTGTATCATCGCCACTCACAATGAATACAGCCAACCAGCATATGAATGGGAGTTGAGAAATGACAGCATGAGACAGCCAACTATAAGTCATGAAAGACATTGCTGCTTTCAGCTAGTTCTCATGGATTAGTTGCTCTGGTGGAAGCTCCTCAACACATGAGAACATTCCAGGAAGAGTGAACAGACCCATGGGGAAAAGCCATCCTGAGACAACTTCAATAAAAAAAATCATGAGCTGGTAGCGTAAGAGTTGCTCCAGCTGGGCACAGTGGTGTGTGCCTGTAATCCCAACTACTTGGGAAACACAGGTTAGAAATCACTTGAGTCCATGGGTTCGAGACTACCCTGGACAACACAACAAGACTTCATCTCAAAAAAATAGCTGGGCATGGTGGTACGCACCTGTAATCCCAGCTACCTGGGAGGCTGAGGCTCGGTATCACTTGAGTTCATGGATTTGAGACTTCCCCGGGCAACATAGCGAGGCCTAGTCTCTAAAAAAACGAAAAAGAGTTGCTCCAAATCTTTTTTTTTTTTTTTTTTGAGACTAGGTCTCGCCATTTTTACCCGTGGAACCACAGGCTCTCATTGCCCGGGGTACAACGGACTCAAGCAATCCCCAGCCTCAGCTCCCCAGGAAGCTGGGATTACAGGCGCGCGCCACCACACCCAGCTATTTTTTGGAACTAGGTCTCACTACAGGCCCCAGGCGGGACTCGAACCGCGATCCCTAGCCTCGGCTGCGTCATAGGCTGAAGCTTACAGGCACGAGCCACCGTGCCTGGCCATCTCCAAATCTTTTTGTACAGATGGCCTAAATCCTGGACAGTCAAACTAATCCCAAAAATTTGGCCTATTGGACTGTCTAGAGATACCATGTTAGTGGTATAACCTGACCAGTGATTATTATTTCACAATTTCCAGGAATAAGACCAATACTAAACTACATTTGTGCATGCCCAAGTGTAACCCAGCTCAAAAGCATCTGTGACACTGTTCTCCTTTGGCCTTCCTCATGGATTCACCCTTTAAATATCTTCTCCTAACTCCCTTTGTAGAGCAAGGCTAAATTCTTTAGCACACTGGTTCCCTCATTTACCAGCCTCTAGTTAAAACCTTGACTGGTTCAACTAGACGCAGTGCTCTCTGGTGAATTCTCTGTAACCATCCACCAAACTTGCTGCCCTGTGCATGAGTAGCCTTAGCAGGGAATCCTCCACCTGATGCCATCAGATGGCTGTAGCCTAAGCTGACATCATGTTATCATCATAGGAGACCCTGAAACATATCTGTCAATCTGCTCCTGAATTCCTAATCCACAGAACCTTTAAGATACAATAAACGTGTATTGCTGCTTAAGTCTCTAAATTTTTACATAATATATTCCACATCACTAACTAATATGAGCATTGACCATTTTTTAAAAAAATGATATTGTATGTAACCTTGGTTGAATTTCTATCCCTTTCTGAGACCCAGGGTTGTAATCTGTTAAAGGGGATGAAATATCTATCCTGAGGTTCACAGAATATATACCTCACTGGGTAAGACCAAAGTATATATATAGTAGTAGCTTAATATACAGGCAGTACTTCCTGATTAAATATCTAGGCAGCACAGCCTGTGAATCCTAGCATTACTACTTCTAAGATAAAATGTTCAGGCAATTAATATTTAACCTTGCCAGACTTCAGATTTTTTAGCTATGAAATAGGAATATTGAAGAAGCTAGCTATAAAAAAAGAGATGTTGCGAGCCGGGTGTGGTGGCATGCGCCTGTAATCCCAGTTACCTGGGAGGCTGAGGCTGGGGATCACTTGAGTCCCCGAGTTCGAGACAACCCTGGGTAACATAGCAAGACTTCATCTAAAAATAATGATAATAATAATAAAGAGATGTTGCTATTTGTGACAACGTGGATGGAACTAGAGGAAATGACAATTGAAATTAGAAAGAGTAAGACAAATACTAGATGATTTTGCTCATATGGAATATGAAAAAGCAAAATAAAGGACCTGACAAAGCTAAACTCTAGAAATCTGACTACAGAATTGAGATTACTACAGGGGGAGGGTAAAGGTGGATGGAGACAAAAGATTGCAGAGTCTCAGTGGTATATAGTAAAGGATTTGGATTCTTTGGTGGTGGGTGTGGTGAGGTGACATACATCTGAAGAGGTGTGAACCTGTTTTCCTAAATCATATACAGTGTTGTAAACCAATGTTACTAAAATAAAGTTTAAAAAAAAGACTAATTCTTAAAAATACTGGAGGAATAATCCTCATAAAGCCCATTTAAACTTCATGAGGGGGCAACCATTTTCTTTCTTTTTTCAAACATGGGCATTCAGTTTTATTACTTTATTTTACTTGCATTTAAATTTTAGCATTAGGGGCTGGGTGTGGTGGCCCGTGCCTTTAATCCCAGCCAACAAAGGGAGGCTGAGACTAAGAATCGTTTGAATCCGCGGGATCAAGACCTGTCCAGGGCAACATAGTGAGACCTAGTCTCAAAAAATAGCTGGCATGGTGGCACGAGCCTATAATCCCAGCTACCTGGGGGGCTGAGGCTGGGGATCACTTGAGTACCATGGGCAACGTGAGTCTGCCGTTACCCGGACAACATAGCATGACGTAGTATCAAAAAAAAAGAAAGAAAGAAATTTTAACACTAAAAGCCATTAAATAAACATATTCTCGCCTTAAATTCATAGTTTTAAAATATAAACTGAATGGATATATTAAACATTATAGAATATATTAAATAGACTCTTGGTGGGAAAAATTATTTTTATACTGACACTTATGAGGCACACCTGCATAGACACAGGAAGTTAAATGAAACGGAGCAAAAATTTGATGAGGGCTGAACAGAAGTCCCTAAATGTTAACAAAATATCCCCTTGTCTTTTAGGCTTTAGATAAACCAAGGAGTCTGAAGTTTACAGATTAATTACACAGGAATTTAATTTTAGGATTATCCAGAGAAATTGTAGCAACGATTGATTTAGGAATTTTGCTTCATGCTGATTTGCATTATGGGTGCTGACCAGTCTAATTGAGCAGGGCTGGTTGGAGGCTGGCAGTCCAGTTAAATGTAAAGTAGAACATCAGGTTAGAAATTTAGAGGCAAAATGGTGAGTGCTTTTCTACCAAAAAATCCTAGTTCTCCTAGACCCTAAATTGCTTTCCTCAAATAAGAAAAGGAGTTATTGTTTTTTTCTTTCTTATTCATTGCTCAGAGGCCAAGGGCTGACACATAACAAGTGCTCAATAAGTATTTGTTGAGTAATAAAAAGCTTGTCTATGGAAAATGCTATTAGCTGTCACTAACCTACAAGATCCTACATAACATCGTGAATTCATCTCTTCTCAGCTGCTCATCCTGACACTGTCGAGTGACCCTGACCTATGCAGTTCCTCAACTACCATGATACACGCCAGCTTAGGGCCTTTGCAACTGCTGTTTCCCTTGTTTTGAAGTGCTCCATCTTCCAGTTGTCCAGTTTGTTCACACTCTCTGTTCCTTCAGATCTCCGCTCAATCCCTCCTTCTCTGAGAGATCTTTTCTGGTCACTACTAGTCACGCTGTAATCCTGCGTTACTTTTCTCCCAAGCATTTATGAACTCCTGATTTACATTTACTTTTCTTCGGAATCTTCTCAATAAAATGCTAGCTCCATCAAGACAGGATTTAATGTATTCTATTACATTATAGAGCACCCCAAACCCTAGCAATTGAGCCATAAATATTTGCTGAATCAATAGCGTCACAGACAACTCCTTGGGCATCCCCGTTGGGCCATAAGCTGGACCATTTTTGGGCTAAGAGCGACTGGCGCCTCTGTCATGTGACTGGCCATAGTCAACGGGCCTTTGAGGCCCGGTAGGTCAATGTGGTCCCAGGCTGCCGGGACTGGCCGGGCCGCGGAGACAGGACTGCGCAAGCGCGGCCCCTGGCGCAGGCGCAGACTCGACCCGGGCGCGGGGCCGGCGGCGGTTGGCGGCGCGCGGGGCTGTAGTTCGGTTGGCTGAGCGGGATCCGAGCGGGGACTGCGAGAGCCGGCGCCATGGTGGAGAAGGAGGAGGCTGGCGGCGGCATCAGCGAGGAGGAGGCGGCGCAATATGACCGGCAGATCCGTCTCTGGGGATTGGAGGCCCAGAAACGGTCAGGGCCAGTGTGGCTTGTGGGACTGCGGGGCTGCAGGAGGCGTTTGGCCTGAGGCGTTTTCGGACCTCGGGGAACCGGAGTGTCTGATTTCAAGAGGCGGGAATGTGCCAGGGGACGTTAGCCCTGCGGCGAGGACTGGAGGGGTTGCTTGGGCATGCTTCTGGAAGATTTCGGAAGCAGGGAGTCCCAGGGCGGTGGAAGGGTCGTTCCTAGTGGTTGGAGGCCTCTGGAAAGGGGACGGTCGTGCGAGGGTCCTCAGGGGTCGGGATGACTTTAACTCTGGGACTCGCCCACATGGGGGGTGGCGCTGGGGGCTTAGGGAATAGGAGGGGTTGGGGATGCGTGGAAAGGATGAGGGTGGGACTGGGAGTGTAATTCATTCTATGATTGTGGGAGCCTTTTATGTGCTGGACCTGGGGGAGACTGTCGAGTCGAACTGAAGCGAACTTAAATACTTGTGGCTTCTGAGAGGTGGGCCGCGCTAAAAGAAGGGCTTTTGAGACGTTGTGGAGCAAGTTATTTCAAGTGGGAATCTTGAGAGACTGTGGGCGGGGGCCTCTTAAAGCGGTTGCTTGCGTTTAGGTGTGGGGGTGTGTTTACAGAGGCAGGGAGTCTATGGTTGGGCCAGCCATGCATAGTTGTTGGAAGGACAGAGTTCTTTGAAGAGGCGAATGATTTGATGCATGCCGTATTTATTGAGCACCTGCGTTAAGCACTGTTCTAGACCCTGAGCATGTAATATCAGGAAACTAAACAGACTTCTTGCCCATAGGGAGCTTACCTTCTTGCGGGGAAGACAGTAAGTGCAGAGAATGAATATGATAGGTAATGCAAATGCTAGTGAGACAAATAAAGCAGGTTAAGATTATCATTACAAAGGATGGTGAAGTGGTAGGGTTAATTTTGATACAGTGGCCAGGGACAGCCTCTGAGGTCCTACTTTGAGCCTCATACTCCTGGGGCCATGTTGCCGCCTGGAAGAACCTTGCTAGCACAGAGTAGAGCCAAATGTAAGATCCTGGAAGCCAAAGCCTGTTTGACAAATTAGAGAAAGGGCGACTGGAGGCAAATGACTTGAATAACTTTTACATTCTAAGTGTGCTGGGAAAGTTGAAGATGGAGAATTTGAAGTGTAGAGTAACATGATCTGATTTGTTTTAAAAGGCAGATTCTCGCTGGTGGAGAATAGAGTGAAGTGGGCAGAAGTGGAGTTTCTCTTAGGAGATTTGCAATAATCCACTTGAGACAGAAGTGGTCAAATATATGTTGTCTGGGTTTATTTTGAAGGTAATGGGGACAGGATTTGCTGAAGGTTTCAGTGTGGGTCATGAGAGGCAGAACTCAGGGATGACTTTTGACTTGAGCAACTAGGAAGATAGAATTTTCATTTACTAGGATGGGGAAAGCTGTAGTTTTGCTGGGGGTAAGGGGAGAATTAGGAATTCTTTTTTTTTTTAAATTTAATTTTAGATATTTATTATTATTGAGATGTATTTTTTACTGTAGTTCCTGTAAGTGAACTCCAGGTGGTGTAGGGAAGAATACCCGGGACTAGGGTTCCTTTGTGCAGGGGAAGGCAGTCTGGGAGCCAGTAGACTGGCAGAAAATACCCTGGCAACAGTTTTGTTTTTTTGTCTCTGTGATTTTGGACCAGAGTTGTCAGAGACTGGGAGGAGTAATAATAATAAAAAAGGCCTTGCCAGGGAACGTTTACAATTTAGAGGTTAAAAACTGGGCTTTTTTATACAGTTTTTATTTATTTTTTTATTGATTGCACATACACACACATATACATATATTAATTACATCATTGTCTACCCTGAGGTTCTCCTATCACCTTATCACCGGTGAACCATGTTAATCTCTTGTGCTCATCCTTCCCTTCCCCATATACAGTGTTTTAAACTTTTTCAAACAGATTGTATACACTTAAAAAATTCTAGAGAACTGGCCAAGTTGGATACAATTTGAGCATCAGGAAGAATAAAATCAGTTTCATTTAGAAATATGTAATGATTGAGAATACAAAAAGTAAATAACTTGAAATTCCTAAAGCTAAGGTAGTATTCAGACAATATTCCTTCTGCTGGACACAGTGGTGCATGTCTTTAATCCCAGCCTCGGGAGGCAGAGGCACTTGAGTCTGCGGGATCTGGACTACCCTGGGCAACGTAGTGATACCTAGTCTCAAAAAACAAAAAAAAAAGATGCCTTCTGACATAGTGAAATAACGACTTTTTTTTAACCCCTCACTGAAAGAAGAGCTTTAGTAAGTCACCTTGACGTTTTCCTGCCTAATATCTTTTACTCTAAGCATGCTTTTATTTGTTAAAAATTTTTTATTTTTTTGAGACTAGGTCTCGTTATTTTTATTTTTGCCCGTGGAACCGCAGACTCACGTTGCCCGGGGTACCACAGACTCAAGCAATCTTCAGCCTCAGCTTCCCAGGTAACTGGGATTACAGGCATGCGCCACCACGCTTAGCTATTTTTTTTGGGACTAGGTCTCCCTACATGCCCCCGGCGGGACTCAAACTCTGATCCCTGGCCCTGGCTGTGGCTTCCTAAGCTGCCACCTACAGGCATGCACCACCATGCCCGGCCTTTTTGGGTTATTTTCTGCATGTGATATGTTATGTTATGAAGGTCATATTTTTGGAGTTACTAATGTTGTGAAATGCCATGATGTTAAGTGCACGAGTAATACCAATAGGGCATTTTCTTCTACTTTTATATATGTTTGAGGGTTTTTTCTTTCTTTTTGAGACTAGGTCTCGCTATTTTTGCCAGTGGAACCGCAGGCTCTCGTTGCCTGGGGTACCACAGACTCAAGCAATCCCCAGCCTCAGCTTCCCAGGTAGCTGGAATGATAGGCGCGCACCACCACACCCAGCTATTTTTTTTTTGGAACTAGGTCTCCTATGGGCCCCAGGAGGGACTTGAACCGTGGTCCCTAGCCCCGGCCGCTTCATAGGCTGATGGTTACAGGCATGAGCCACCGTGCCTGGCCTGAGGGTTTTTTTCTTTTTCCCATGTGACTTCCCCACCACCCCAACTCTCCACTCAAATCTGGTAAATTCACATAGAGTTCCTGATTTTTATCAGATTTTAAGGAAAAAAAATGGCCAGAGATCTCACAATGGTTGGGACTAAGTAGAGGATACCTCCTTATACAGAGCCTGAGTCCTCTGGTTTACTGTTGTCTCCATTAGCTCCACTAAACTCATCTGTAGAATTGTCTGTACCCTGTACACATGTGACTTTGTTCATCTTGCTGGGGTAGCCCATTTTATGGATGAGATTAGGTGAGGGAGCCATTTTCCCCAAGTTCACACTAATAAAAGTAGGACTTAAATCACTAACTTCAGGTTCCCTGCTGTTACCATGACAGACCTTTCTCCATGATAGTAGTTCATTGTTTTCAGTCAAAGCAACATACAGGGAAAGTGCTGAACCCAGCAACTGTGTATATTCTCAGAAAGTGTGCTTCAGCATGCTTTCCGCAGCAATGACATATCTTATTTTCTTTGCATTCAGCAATAATTCATTCCCTTCCCCTCCCTGTGTGACTAGAAAGGGATTAAACCTCCTTCTGGGCAAGGTCTTTTTATTTTTGAGACTAGGTCTCCCTATTTTTGCCGGTGGAACTGCAGGCTCACATTGCCCGGGGTACCACAGACTCAGGCAATCCCCAGCCTCAGCTTCCCAGGTAGCTGGGATTACAGGCATGTACCACCAAGCCCAGCTATATTTTAGGTACTAGGTCTGGCTACCTGCCCTGGTTGGGACTTGTTTTTTTTTTTTTGAGACTAGGTCTCGCTATTTTTGCCCATGGAACTGCAGGCTCT
>PVHY01031760.1:0-12377 GCA_004024945.1 Uropsilus gracilis | reverse complement strand
TTTTTTTTTTTTTCACTACTTTTAGAAGTGGCAGACGAGGCTTGTCTATTATAAAATATTTGTTGCAAACACACGCAGAGACACATGCACACTCACCCGCCACCCCATGCACGGTTCCGTCTGTGTAAAAATCTCAAGTCGCGGTGGTGTGAGGGAGCGGAGCTGAGAGGCTGAGATCTCCTCCAGGGCGAGCCGGGGTTTATGTAACCCCCCCCCCCCTGGGGTCGCCGACTCAGCTCGATTCCGTGGGAACCGGAGATCTGGGAGCTGGGAGACTGGAGTGGCTGCCATTTGACAAATGGGGAAACTGAGGCATGAAGGAGCCTAAGGGAGTAGGAAGCAGAGAAGTGGATTGGGGGGGCCCTGCATGTGAACCTCAGCTCCCCAGCCTTCCAGCTGTGGGGCAGGTAACTTCAGCCTGACTCAGTTTCTTTATCTGTCAAATGGGGGTCACAGGAACCTCCCCTCCCCAGTCATCGCTTCTAAATTCATACTTGATTGTTTCGCGGTGAGAGGGTTCTGACCCTCCTGGTCGGTGCCTCACAGGACCAGAGTGGGGTTTGAGAGCAGCGGTGCTGGGTCTAGTGGTCACTTCGAGCTCTGGCCATTCTCCCATACCCAGGTCTTCTGTTCAAACAGTGAGACCTTGGGTTTGTCAGTTTCTGGCATGAACATCATCTGATGGCTTCACAACAGCCTCACAGGAAAGATGCCATCATTACCTGCACTGTACAGATGAAAACTAAGGCGAGAGAAAGGCCGGGAAACACAAACGGCCCAAAGCTCAGCTTGGAAGCCTCCTCTTGACTGCGGTAAAGACCCCACGTCTCAGCTTCCCCATCAGGACTAACACCTGGAGCTCCCCTCCTTGCCCGTGATGAGAGAAGTCCCCCCACCCCTGCTCCGACACCCCGGAGATGTCTAAAGTCTGAGCGACAAGGACATGCTCCAACTTAAGTCCCCCCAGAAGCCCGGTCTGTGATCTCACTGGGAAAGAGGATCTTTGCAGAGGTAATTGGTGAAGATGAGAGGTCAGCGTGGGGAGGATGAGCCCGAAGTCCTGGAGAGAAGATGACAGCCACGTGACAGAGGCAGGGGTCAGGGCTGGAGCTAGAGCCACGGATGGGCAGCCACCCCGAGCTGCTGGGAGAGGCAGGGCAGGGCTTTCTCTCAGGGACTTCGGGGCTCTGCGTGCGGGACTCCTGGTCCCTAGACCCGAGGGGGCAACCCCTTGCTTTAAGCCTTGGGGGTCATCAGTTAGGCCTGAGGTGAAGCTTCACTATGGAGTGGGCATAGCCTGGAAGGTCCCAGGCTGGGTGGGATGCAAGTCAAAATGGGCACTGCTGGCTGGGCAGGGAGATGACCCCTGACCACACCCACCACGGCCCCATCAAGCCCTCCCTGTACCCATGGAGCTGCCCGGGAGTGCAGACCGTCCAGTGACACTTGCCCTTGGCCCGCAGCTCCCAGCCTTTGTGGAAAGGGCACAGCTGAGTCAGGGAATCGACGCAGGCAGCTTTCCAGCTGCAAATCTCACTTCCCTTCCTCAGAGAGCAGTAACGAGGCCAAGTTTGTGGGGTTACCATGCCCAGGCTCTGTCCCCCAGGCCACACTCCAAACCAGGCGTCGAATGGCCACCTGGCCCTGGCTGGAGGGGGCCAGGGCCCTCCTGTCAGTTTGTGAGGTGAGTCTAGGGTGCCCCGTGACACAGCCGTGCACGCTACAGCTGGGGGAGGGGAGCAGGACACAGTACGGCCCACACAGATCCTCTACTGGGCTCCATCACCAGAAGCCTTCACCGGAAACTAAAGAAGGTGACCCAAGAAGAACATCCCTGCATCCAGTAGGTGCCCCATGAATGCCCGCCTGGGTTGGTTGTGGAACCTCCTCTCAGCACCTCCCCTCTGAGAAGCGGAAGGGCAGAGTCCAGAATTAGACTTTACAATGAAAAGCAAAGCAAGAGTCAGTGTCTCGAGTACGCTGACCGGGCGTGGCACATCTGTGAATCCGCTGGGCAGTCCAGACCGCCGTGTCTACACCAGCAGCTTGTGCCTCGGGAAACAATCATGGCCTCTAGGTAGAGTTTAGAGTCTGGGATTTTCACTGTTTGCTCTAAGGTACCAGCTCAGAGGGTATTTCACTTGACCCTCACCCAGGCCAAAGATGCAAAGAGATGGAGTGGGGGTTGGAAATCAGTAACCCCAACTGGTGACCCCTCAGGAACATCTGGCTTGTTTCCAGGCCAGGGCTGCTAAGATTAACTACTCTGAGTTTGGCTTAGGGTGCGAACCTCCATGCCTGTTTCTCTGGGCTACAGTCTTCGGCTTTAACCCCTCTAAGGACATATAGTCGATCAACAATCATTTAATTGAGCAGGTACTAGGTGCAGGCACTGCCTAGGGAGGACAGAGCAAGAGGCCCAGTGTCCTGCTCTCAGGTGACTCAAAGGGAGGGACTGAACGCCCGCTGCACAGCACACTGTCACAAGCACGCGGAGATGGGCCAGCTCTCTGCAGGGTGAAGGTCAAGGTCAGGGTGAAGCAAGGTCAAGGGCCCAGGACCGCAGCGTGCACCGGTGAAGTCTTCAGCGGCTCAAGGCAGAGCAGCAAGTCCAGGAGCCTGGACACCCCATGGGCTTGGCATTTGGGGCGTTTTCTAGAGGAAGCTCCCTGGGGGTGGCCACAGCCGACCCATCCGTATGGTGAACTGTCTCCTGCTCCCTGGCCCTGCCCACTTGCTCAGCGGCCCCAGCGCTGGACAGTTCCTCCTTAACCAGGGGACCTACAGGCGGATCCCTTCGCAAGCTAATCAGGTCAGATGCACCTGTTCCCGTGGATCAAAGCGCCTCCCCGTCAACCCCCCCCCACCACCACCACCACCACGCGGCCTCCGAGGCCAGAGTGCTGAGCGCTCTTCCATCAACGAGATAAACTTCGTCCTTAGTCCTGCGCTCCCGACACCCGCTGCCCCTGTGACAATAAAGACGCCAGCAGCGAGTAACAGGATATTCAGCCTCCCACCTCCGATGCCCTCCAGCAGGAGCAGAGAGCCAGTTCGTTCTCCCCACGGGGGGGGGGGGTGGCAGTTGGGGACAGTTACGGGGGCCACTGAGAGAGTCTGCCGGGTCGCGGACAGGTCCCCGGGGAGGGACCCAGGAATCATGCAGTGGGGATCAGGCTGTGCGCAGAGGGAACCACCAGCGCCCCCCTCCCCGCCCCGGCAGTTGCTGCTCCCGGTTGCTGAGTTCCTGCAGTGTAGACAGTGCCCACACCCCCCCACACACACACACACAGAAAAGACTCGCTACGCACCTCCTGGGCCTTGACCATAAGGGAGGAGGCGGCTGGTGTAGACACGGCGGTCTACACTGCCCAGCGGTTTCACAGATGTGACACACCTGGTCAGCATAACCCAGACACTGACTCTTGCTTTGCTTTTCATTGTAAAGTCTAATTCTGGACTCTGCCCTTCCGCTTCTCAGAGGGGAGGTGCTGAGAGGAGGTTCCACAGCCAGCCCAGGCAGGCACTCATGGGGCACCTACCGGACCCTCTGCTTGATGCAGGAGCTGCTGGAAGATGAAAAGAAGACCTCCCTGCAGCTCCCATTTCCATAGGGTGGAAGAGCTCCCAGCACCAGGCCAAAGCGATGCCGGCTACAAATGCAGGCAGATGCTGGGTAACGGATCACAAGTGCCGCAGCATCAGTGGTCAGAAAAGACCTCTCCGGGGGCAGATGGGAGCTGAAGGAGCCAGGCAGGAGGAGTGCATCATAGGCAGTGGGAACAGCATGTGCAAGAGTCCTGGGGCACGAAAAAGCTCAGCATGTTTTAGAAACCAAAAGCATATAAGGAGTTCTCTGCTTTTGCCTCCTTCCACACCCCTTCCTCCTCACTCAGTCTTGTCCATGCAACATAAACGCGGATCCAGCAACGCCTAGAGCATCCTTCATCCTTCCCACATCCTGCCCAGCCCCTTTCTGCACCGTCAGGGCTGAGCATTGGCCCTCAGGGCAGAGGGCCTGCTCTGTGGCATCTGCCCATGTCCGTGGTGTAAATCCTCACACACAGTCGGAGCGGCACCCAGTTCCCCCTGTTAAATGCGGCCCCACCCATGACCTTTTTTACCTCTCGTTTCTGCCTTCTTACACCTGGCACTCGATGGGCACAAGCAGGGAGTCTGTTGCCCCCCAATCACTATCCTCCCACCAATGCCCACCAGCCCCCCGTCCACCACAGAGCCTGGCACAGAGCAGCTCTCAATGGAGCAGCACGGCCAAGGAGGCTGAGGGTGGGAGCAGCAGGGGCAGCGGGGGGGGGCTTCATCAGCAGGGGGCTCTCCCTCAGTCTGGTGACTCTGCTCTGGGCCTCGACCTCCCCCCAGGAACCCCAAAGCAGGCCATTTGTGTTGCAAGAAGCCCTCTTCGGCTGCCAAGTGGGGGACGTCTGACCCCGGGGGTCCCCCGCAGACCCTCCCAAGTAGGAGACACATGCAGAGGGACACCCTTGCAGAGGCAATTCGGATCCTGAAGTTGGGTGAGGCGAGGGGACCCCAACTGGATGCCAAGGGCCTCCTCAGATCCCTCGCACCCAGCAGGAGCCTCCCCAGTAGGGGGTCTGCCAGGGAGCCAGGGTGCCCTGGGCACGCCGGGCAGTCTGCCAAGCCGGCAGCCACGTGGGCCTTCATTATACAGTGGCAGCACCGCCGCCACCAGCGTTCACAGCCACTCTCCTACCGTTTTGCTTTTAAAATAGAAGTTTCCTGTGAAATTGCAAATAATTCATCGCCGAGAGTCCTTAAAACGTTCACAGGTATTTAAAATGCTATATAATCAAGTTCGCAAAAATATAAAGTGTAAGCGTTAAAATACTTTAATGTTCTAATTAAAACCGACCACTTACGCCCTGGCTCTGACTCCTGCTCACTATTTCCGTTAAGAGCCGGTGGCCTGTTCTGGCCTTAAAAAAAGGAGAAAGTTAAGTTTGCTCGCTGCAGCGGTGCATTGAGGGAGAAAACATCACACTCTTAAAATATCCACAGGTTGCTGACTGCCAAGGGATGGGGGGGGGGGGACAGGTAGAGCAGGTGTAGGGGGAGGGGGGAGCAGGAAATCTTGGCCTCTCATGGTTCTGAGAATGGTCACCAGCCCAGACTCCACCTAAACACCCCACCCAGCCCATCAGCTTCTTACTGTTGGAGGCCAGGAGGAAAGTCCTATTTATCTGATGAATCAGTCCTCCATCTGCCCTCAAGACCCTGGTCTCTGCCAAGCACAGCCTTGATGCTGTTTCATAGGCTGATCCCTCCCCTCCCCTCTGCTATCTTCTACTCAGCTTTTGATTCGCAAATAAAATGTCACCTCCTCAGAGAAGCCCTCCCAGACTGCCTCCACCCCATAGCTCAAGGAAACTGCTCTTACTGCTCTGGGTGCCCATGAGTGGCTTGCCATCCTGCTCCCGCAAAGTGACCTTGAATGAGCAGAATCTCTGGGCCTGTCAGCTGTCCTGACCGGTGACCATCCTCTCCTCCCAACCTCAGCTCCCAGGATGCCAACTGATGCTTCCCTTCTTTGAGGTCAGGACCTCCTGCCCTCATAGACTCTGTGTGTCTGCTTGCTTGGCAGCTCCTCCTCCTCTCCATTATCATGTCCAGGGGACGAGAGGTCGTGCGGCTGCCCAGGGTCCACCCATGGGCACACAGTGGGCACTCACCAGACAGACCAGAAACTCTCTCCCTCCAGAACCTTGGTCCCTTTATTACCACTATTTCCAGGCTTTCAAATTTTATTCTTATTTACTGTAATACTGTAATGGCGCTGTTTTTACGGAGGGGGTGCTGACTCACGACTGCACACAACGTCAGGGTACAGACGTGTGTGACCCTGCCTCGCTGCCACCCATGCTGCTACCCCCTCTGCCACTGTCCACTGCGTCTCTTGAAAAATGGCTCGTGTCTGGCTCACCCACTCCTTCGTTCCACAACACCCCTCCCTTTCCAAGATCCACTGTGTCAAGCCCTGGAGACACTCCAAATGCATCAACCCTGGGGCCCCCTAAGTCCCTCTCACTCCTCTGTCCCTTGCTGAACTGTCAGGCTCTGAAGCCAGGCCCTGGCACCTCGTTCCTCTGTGCCCTTGACCTCCTTGCTGCTTGTCAGGCCCTCACCCTCTGCTGCTCCTGCCCTACTGCTGGGTTGATCACTGCTCTCCGCCACTGCTGCTCCCACCTGGCCCGACGCAGTGGGAGTGACTATGCCCCCCGGGAGATAGCTGGCAACCCTGGGGATGTGTCTGGTTGCCATACCTTCCCCTTTCTTTCACGTGCCCCTTCATCTCCGCTCCATGCAGGAGCTGAGCTGCTCTGTCCAGGGTAGGAGCAGGGGCCAGAGGCTAACTTGTTGCCTACTGTCCCCACAGACACCCCAATGTCCAGGGATATTCTGCTCTCATAGCAGTTTGACTCCCACCACAGACGTGTCCCATGACAGACGTGACTCCCAGTGCCGAAGACCTAAAGTCCTCCGAAGGAAATCAAACAAAGAAAGGTCAGAGTCCCTATCACCCCCAAAAAGTGCAAAACAGGTTCCAGACCACTGAGCTGGGGAGTGGGAGCACCTTCTCCAGAGATGGGGAGCTGCCCTGGGGCCAGCACTCAGGCCCACCTCACTCTCAGGCAAGATGGCCTTGTGGTTTTTGTCTTTTTCTTTCTGGCTTATTTCCACTCGCTTGATTCCTTCTAGGTCCATCCATGCTATCGCAAATGCATCAGAGTTGTCCTTTTTGATGGCTGAATAGTATTCCATCGCATACATATACCATGACTTTTTTTTACCCATTTGTCGGTCTGGGGACATTTGGGTTGTTTCCAAACCCTGACTACTGCAACTAGTGCTGCAATACACATTCGAGCACTGGTGTCCTTTTGAATTCGTGTTTTGGTGACCTTTGGATAGATTCCCAGAAGTGGGATGGTGCTGGGAGAACCCTGGGGAATACATTCATGTAAAATGTATATATGTAAGTGGTTCTGTGGTTGGGGACAAAAGTTCCAGGACCCAGGGGGCACACACAGGTGCCAGTGTGCCAGGGACACTGAGACATCCTGGGAGTGGGTGACAGCCACAGTTAGTCTGCTCTTGCCTGAGTCCAAGGAGACACAGGGAGCGACCACCAGCAGTGCCAACTGCACCTAGCACCTGCCCCTGGTTTTCCCTGGGGGACCCCTGTCCCATCTCGCCTTACTCCCTCCCAACTTCTGTGAACATCTGTCTGTCACGCGCTGCAGGCAGTCAGACTGGGCTCTCCCTCCACCTGGGTGGGCTCCTCATGACTTGCAGGGAGAAGCTCAGGACCCAGGCTGAGCTTAACGAGCAGATCCCATTGCTTGACAGGGCTGGTTCTGCTGTGTAGACGGTCAAGCATCACACACTGTGTGCTCGTCAGCACATTCAGGGAGCTGGTGTTTCCCCGGGACAGGAAATATCAGTTGGTCTTTCCCTTCCAAAAAACCCAAACTGCCCATATTTAAAAAAATAATGGAAACAGAAGCTGATGAGCTTTGCTTGGAACAATCCAAGTCACCCCTGGGGAAAGCTGGCTTCCCAGGGAATGCGTGCAGACGCTGGCGGGGCATGCTGGGTGTCTGATCCTAGTTGTAGGTGAGGATGGTGCCCCCACCACTGCAGTAGCTAATCAGGACTGATGACCGGGTGGCAAGATACAGTTCCTAGCCAGACACTAGCTCCTCTTTCCAGGGCTGTTCCCATAACCAGGGCAGGGAGAGCCTTAATACTCATTTTGTCCTTATAACTATGAGTTCCTAGTTATTAAACAACTGCTGTACTAAAAAAAATAACCCTCAATTTCCCCAAATCTATGGTAGTTACGATGAATAGCATCTCCATTTTAGGACAAGAAAACTGAAGCTTGGAGAAGCGGAGCAGCAAGGCTATTAATGTACAGGGAGTGCTTACTATGAGCCAGTCCTGAGTGCCCACACGGAATTATTTCAGTCACTTGACAATTATTTGCTGAGCACCTACTAAGTGCCACGGCCTGTTCTAGGTGCTAGGAAGACAGCAATAAGCAAAAGAGACAGAAATCCCTATCCAGTGGAGCCAATATTTTAATGGGAGAAATTCATAAACAAGATAGATAGGAAAATGCTATAATACATTCAATCACATTAAGTGCTAAGGAAGAAAAAATAGAAGGGAAGAAATGACACGTGTGTGTATATGTTTTGTATGTACTGTGGCGATTTAGTTAGGGGAGCTAGCAAAGGCTTCCCTGAGAAGGCAACCTTTGAACAATGATCAGACACAGTGATTAAATAATGTCAGAGTGTGACTACATATATATATATATATATATATATATATATATATTTAGTTAGGGGGGCTAGCAAAGGCTTCCCTGAGAAGGCAACCTTTGAACAATGATCAGACACAGTAAAAGAGCAAATAATGTCAGAGTGTGACTACATATACACACACACATATATATACATACACAGACACACAGATATAGAGCAGGGATAGCATGTGCAAAGGTCCTGTGGTAGGGTGTGCCCTGCCTGATCAAAGCATTGAGAAGCTCAGAGAGCACCATCATTCCCATTTTATAGAAAAGGAACCGAGACCCACATGACAGAAGAGACTTGCTCCAGATCACACAGCCAGGACTCGACTGGTCACCAGGACTAGAGTTCGCAGCATGGATATCAAATCAGACAGTTTTTGCACAAAGACCCCTCTCTGGGCCATCACAAGTGTCATTAAGCAGCCACCACGTGTTAAGATGCTGAGTGAGCCCCCTTGTCGATCAGGAGAGCTGGGAACAGAGAGATCCTCCCACACAGCCCCCAAGCCACGTGGACACTCACCCCGGGGCTTGGGGACATACACACAGATGTATGTGCAGCGCCTTCTCCCCTTTTCCCAAGCAGGTGCAAGGACAACTGTCACTGAGAGATGCGTGAAGATCAGGCTAATAAATAAAGCCACCCAATCGATGGTTCTCGGAGCAGAGCACCAGGGAATGAGAAACCGCCCTTGTGCCAGGAAAATCCAGCGCTACCTCATCCCGTCCAATCCACAGCCGCTACCAACAGCAACAAGAAAGACAAGGGAAGCTGGGAAGAGTGGGGGCCAGGGCCAGGGCCCAAGCAGGGCTAGAGCCACCAGCTGCAGTGGTGTGACCACTGCCAGCACCCGCCCCTCTCTGAGCCTCACCCGCAAGAGGGAGATGCCACCCAGTCCTGGCTCCCAACGTTGCCACAGACCCACCAAGGTGGCCGCCTCAACCCATGACCAGCGGCGTGAACTGGGAGGGTAGAGACTAGACGCACAGGCCTGGGGCGTGAACTGGGAGGGTAGAGACGAGACAGTCACTCTCCCGCCTGGCCCACGTGCCTGCCCCTGGCCCAGGCAACTCCCGTTGGCAGCTGCTTATGCGTCCTGGAAAATTCCAGAATTGGAGCCAAACTTATTCTGACTTGCACATGCGAACAGCAACTGGCCCGAGGTCGCTGGCCTGGAAAAGGCCCACAGCTATCTGGTTCTGCAGCCCAAAGCACCGACCTCGACGCCCAGGTTAACACCAACTCCAGCTCCAGGGAAAGGAGGCGACCCAGGCCACAGATGCCACTTCTGCCACCCAGCAACTCCTGCCCAGTGACGCTTGGCATGCTCTGTCATCACGCACCGTGCTTTTCTTTCCTGCCCTGTGGGCTTGGGGCTGCAAGCCTGGTCAGCCTGGGGATCAGGGCTATGAAGTCTGAGCCCTTCTCCCCACTCCCTGCCTGGCCTGGTTGATACCCACCATGGCCCCTCAGCACTATGCCCCTGTCCCCCGCCACGCTCCAGCCACTTTCCCTCATCGCCTCCTGACATCACGTCCCATGTTCTAGAATTCCTGGCCTCCCTAGGATGGAAGCTCTCTGCGGACAGGCGCCTTGTCGCTCTCAGTGACCACTGAGGTGCCCAGCACCGTGCCTGGCCTAGCACGTGGACGCTGAGGTTTGTTGACTGACTACACGAAATCAGCAGAGCCATCCTCCCACGTTTACCACGTCCTTACCCGTCTGGGAAATCCAGGAGGGCAGGACTAGCAAGTCAGCTGCCCTCAGAGCCAAAATACCCCTGCCCCCCCCCGCCCCGAGCGGCGGGACGCCCCGTCTCCTCCCTTCTTCCTTGCTGTTACATTAAGCAAAATTTCTCCATTGGCAAATAAATGCTTTTTCCATCAATAACCACGGCTGACTAAATCAAGCCTTTAGCCGCTGTTCTTATCTCCTAAACAGACCCATGGATTTCCCGACTAATCAGAAGGGGAATCAAACGCTGCCATTTGAGGTAGGAGATAATCCGGTCAATTTCTTCCAGGAGGAGGGCCCTGGGTGGGCATTTGCGTACGGCCCCCCAAAAACAAACACTCTTGTAAATAAAGCCGGCCTCCATCCTGTCTCCACAATGCGGCTCTTATTGAGTGAGTCAGGTGTTTGGCTGATTAAAAATTGATCCATTTCAAAATCTAATCAACAGAATAGGATTCTTTCATACGTTATCAAGAGAGCTGCTGACATCGAAAACCAAACCTGTTATTAACCCATGAACTCCGGTGACCCGCTGCTCGCCGCTCTGTGGGACTGTAAATTATTCAGTGGGCCAAGACCCAGGCCAGCCGGCCTGATGGATCTAGTCGGGGGCACGGTCCCGGGGGTTCAGGTCGATGGCGTGGCCCCGCCGGTCCCCGGAGGCTGGGGGCCCAGACACCCCGGGTCCTGACATCATGACTGCGAATACATTAGCCGTCCGTGCGGGCGCGGGAGCAGCCTGCCTCTCTCCGCTGCCCAGGCCTCGGGGGCTGCAGGGCTGGGGACAACGCGCCTCTGAACTCCCAAGTTAATCAATTATTTTCCTTGAACTACAGAGAGGGGAAAACATAAGCAAAGATGGGGGGCCCGGTCGCATTTTGCAAACAGCTAGGCACAAGCAATAGAGACAGTTCAAATATTTTCCCTCCTCATGCAAGAAAGAAAGGGCTCTGTTGCAACGGGGCTGTTCGAAAGAGGCGTGAGCCAAGCCAGCCACTGGCGGGGGGCTGTGTCTGGCAGGGCCTGGAGGAGTGGTGGGCTTGCTGGCCATCCGGGAAACTCCTTGACCTTGAATCAAAGCCTCATCAGGAGTCCTACCTTACAAGGACAAGAGCGAGTAAATGAAGGTTTATTTTAAAGGATGCACACATGTCCACACCCAAGCGCCCAGCCGCCGAGCAGGCGGGAAGCCTGGAGGCTGCACCCGGCATGACTATTGGGGGCCCCCGGCTGACCTGATCAGAAAGGACTTAGGAGGGAAACATCTAAGCATGTCAGGCAGCCGGGAAGGAGACTGGACACAGGAGAGGAAGCCTGGCTGGCTGCTGAGTGACAAAGGGAACCGAGGCCAGTTCTGAGAAGCGGGGAGGGCCCCAGGGAGTTGGGGTGCCATGGGGCCCCCTCAAAGGAGCCGCCAGGACAACCGGCAAGGCCCTGTGAGCCAGACAGGCACACAAGGTTCAATCCCAGCTCAGATGCCACCACCAGGCTGTGTGGACTCAGGGAAGTAACTCAGTCTCTCTGAGCCTTGGTTTCCCCCTCTGTCAAATGGGTACAGCAAAGCAGCCAGGTCTTGTAAGGGCTCCAGGTAACCCCCAGAAGCACAAGGAATTACTCAGATGTCCGACAAAGGGTCCTGCAGTTCTTTTTGCGCTGCCAGCGCCCTCCCTGCGGGGTGCCAGCCCTTTATGAAAATGACTCTGACCTGCTCGAGGCACGAGGTTTTAGTGGGAAGCCCCAAGAATCTACATGGCACGTATTTGACCATAAAAGCCAGAGTTCTGGGTTCGAAGCCCAGCTTGGCCCTCAGCAGCCATGTGACCTCGTCACTGTGAAGGAAGCTCGCTCCCTGAGCTTCCTCTTCCAGAACCGAGCAAATCCGAGAACAGAGGCCTCACGGAACACTGCGCCCAGCAGCCAGCAAGAACTTGATCCGTGCTGGTGCTGGACGTCACTGTTCTTTGGACTCAGTTTCCCACTCGGTCGAGAGACCCTTGGGATCATCTTCTACCAAGAGTTGGCCGCAGGGCCTCTTGCTGAGAGACTCTGAGGAAATCATCCTGCCGCTCTCAGCTCTGGGTTCCTCCCCAGTAAGGACAGAAGATGAAAACTATAAACTCTCAAAAGCAAGGCTGCTCCCTGGCTGGGTGACAATAACATCCATGCAGCCCAGAACAATGTATAGCCTACACTAAGTACCGGGAGGAAGGGAGGGAGGGAGGGAGGGAGGGAGGAGAGGGAGGAGGGAGGGAAGGAAGGAAGGAGAAGAGGGAGAGAGAGAAGGAG
>PVHY01031759.1:0-12387 GCA_004024945.1 Uropsilus gracilis | reverse complement strand
CAGACTGAACTGCGAAGCAGACAAAGGCTTAAGCAAGTTTGGACACTGGGTTAGTTTTTTGCTATTAGCTCTGGAATGGTGATGGTGGCGAGATAGGGGGAGGGTGGGAGGAGAAGAAAGCCAAGCTGACTTCCACAAATAAAGAGCAAACACTAGATCAGCACATCTAAGTTGTAATGTGAGCTGCAGTTATGACCTTGTACACACAGTATTTCATTAAATCAACCTTGGAAGTGTCAGCCATTGGTCCGGGGAGAATCTGGCGTGGGGGATTATTTTCCTTTGAGTGTCTTTTATGTCCTGAATATCTTGCATTATGTATGTATTGCTTTTTCCATTTTCAAAAAGTAGTTAGTAAGCATCAAAATTAAATGGTATGAAAGCTAAATAAATCAAAGCTTGATCACTAGTAACTTTTTTAAGATTTTTTTTAAGTCAGCTTTTTTTTAAAAGTTAAGAGATGGGGCAGTTTTTTAAGGTGGCAAATTTGAGTGGGACCTTGTAGTAAACATAGGTTTGATGTTTAAGAAAAAGAAGTCTAGGCTGAATATGGAGATCTGAAGGTCATTACCCCAGAGATTATATTAAAGCTTTGGGAATGATTGAAAGTGCTTCTAAGAACAAGTAAATGAGACTCATGACTGGGAAATACTGTCATGAAAGTAGCCAGAGAAGGAGGAAGAGAAACCAGAAGATGTGATGTCATAGAATAAAACCAAGATGGGGTTCAGGTTTAGGTCAGAGTGGGTGATTAGTAGAATTCTATGTTCCACGAAGTAAACAAAACTAGGGGCTGGAGAATGGACATTTCCCTGACAATATGGCTGTCCTGGAAACCCAGTGAGAGTAACTTCAAGGATGAGGACAGGAGGTGAAAGTGGGTTGACAAGTGAAAGAGAGAGAGTTGGAAAAGCAAAAGCTGCTCTTCCAAAAGGATCTGCCAGGGAAGTCAAAAGCACAAAGACACCAGAAAATAATAAAAGCTTAAAAGAGTGTTCTTTGAAAGGTACGACCTAGAAACATGTTGAGATAAACAAAAAGCCATGTTTGAGGGGAAAGAAAACACATTTTAATGTGGTGGAGGGGAGCAGGTAGGTCAGCAGGGGTCACTCCCTCTTCCCCAAATCCAGTCAGTCCTCACCAGACATAACTAAACCACTAATTCAGCGGCAGCTCCACATGAAGATGGAGGTGAGGAGAAAGAAGTAAAGCCCAGAACAAACACTTCAGATCCATGGGACACAGGGCTCTGAGACCAACTAGAGAGATGAACTGACTCCGAAATACAAGCCCTGAGGTCTCCACAGACGGGAATGGAATTTCCGGCTCAGAGATGCCGTCAGTGTGAGCTAAGCACCCTCCCATTTCACCGGGAGAGGAAAGCCACAGAGACGGCTGCGGCCCCACAGAGAACCTGACCAACCACCAGCCGGTGCCTACTCCGATCAAGAAACTTTACACAGGAACATGGGCGGGGAGAATCGCTCCCGATGCCAGCGACCAGAACTGCAAAGCAAAGGAGGAGCGAGATGTGACAGAAGCTGGGAGGGAGCAGACGGCCAGTTAGAAGAAGGAGGCACCAGAAAGACACCAACGTGCATGAACTGGCTACCTGCCGCAAAGATACACCTGGAAGACCAAGCACAGGCCGCTGTGTTCCAGGAAAGTATGTCTACACCTGACGAAAGAACGTTGCTCCAGGAAAGAAAAAGGATACGACGGACTAAACATTGACCAATAACTGGCAATGAGAGAAGAGATAGAGTGACCAGAAGGGGGACAAGGGAAAGGGAAGGGGGAGGAACACCCCAAAAGGAAAGAAAAACAGAAATGTAAACAAAACTAATACCAAAAAAAAAAAGGCCACACATTTTAAGAGAGGAAGAGAAATAAAGTGAGAATCAAGAAACTTGAGTTCTGATTCAGGTTGTACCAACAGCCTGTCAGATTTGGGGAGGTCCTTTATTTGGGGAGGTCGTTTATTTGTACTAATATAGCCACTATATTCCATAGCAGTTCTAGAAATTATAAAGTCACAAGGAAATGCAGAGTGCAGGCCGCGCACGGTGGGTGGCTCCTGACTGTAAGCTTCAGCCTATGAAGCAGCCGGGGTTAGGGATTGCGGTTCGAGTCCCGCCTGGGGCCCATAGCGAGACCTAGTTCCAAAAAAATAGCTGGGCGTGGTGGTGAGCTCCTGTAATCCCAGCTACCTGGGAAGCTGAGGCTGGGGATTGCTTGAGTCTGTTGAGCTGGGGATTGCTTGAGTCTGGGCAACGAGAGCCTGCGGTTCCACAGGCAAAAATAGCGAGACCTAGTCTTAAAAAAAAAAAAGGAAATGCAGAGTGCAAAGTAGGCTTCATTTAATAAAATTTCCCAAAGTTATTTTCACTGTAAAGAACTGTATAGAACGTTCCTTTCTCTCCACATCCTCACCAGCCCTTGTTGCCTGTCTTTTTTGATATAGGCCATTCTTATTGGTGTAAGATGGTATCTCATTGTGGTTTTGATTTGCATTTCTGTGATTATTAGTGATTTGAGCATTTTCTCATATGCCTGTTGGCCATTTGTATTTCCTCTTTGAGAAAGTGTTTTTTAGATTTTCTGCCCAATTTTTGAGTGAACTTTTTGTCTTGTTTTTGTTAAGCTGTGTGAGTTGTTTGTGAATCTTTGCTATCAGGCCCGTATCATTTGCACGTAGGGCGAAAATTTTTTCCCAATCAGTTGGGTTTCTTTTTGTTTTGGTTTTTGTCTCTTTTGCTGGACAGAAACTTTTTAATTTGATGTAGTCGCAGCTCTTTATGTTCATTTTTTTCACATCTGTAGATGTGTCCTGAAAGAGGTTGCTGAGATACAGGTCTTGGAGTGTTTTACACATATTTTCTCCTATATATTTTATGGTTTCAGCTCTTATTTCCAAGTCTTTTATCCATTTTGAGTTGATTTTTTGTGTGGGAAGGGGCACAAAAGATTAAGGTGACAGAGCATGGGTGATAAGGTTGTAGGAGAACCATGGGGTAGATAACAAGGTAAAATCAATTAATTAGTTAATTAGGTATGATTGATTCATTAATTTTTAAGAAAGAATTATATACAGAACTCTCTGGGCAAATCACAGTGAAACATTCAAGGACCCATTATCCCTCCATTCCTAACATATAAAGGCTCACATTTGTGTTAAAAACTGAAAATATACTGCACCCTCATACTTAGAAAAGAACTCCTGACTCCAATCATAAACAACATGGGCAGCAGCAGATCCCACCACAAGCAGGTTGTGTCATTCATTCGCATAAACCAAGGCACAGACAATATATATCCCAGACCCCTGTCTCGGTTGAGATTTGGAATTTTCTTTCCTGAGTCTATCTATTGGAGGGAAGAAAAATACTCTGTCAGTCTTGGGAGATGCTGTCAAGCTATTTTAAATCACCATGGGTTGGACATGTCCTGTCTTCTCATGATTCAAGACCAGTACAGATATTAAGACCAGACTGGAAATCATGTTGACAAGTAATTAGGAAAAATGAACACAATATTAGTAAAAAAAAAAAAAAGGCAAGTAAAGTGAGATTCTGTCTGTCCTCATATCAAGCCTCCCATACATCCTGGAGGAGTAGCCCCCTCCTGGACACGTGAGCTGTTGTTAGGAGCCCTGCTGGAGCCTTGATTGGAAAGTCAAAACAGGAATCTCAAGCTCTAGCACAGACTGACCAGGTGTTAGGCTCTAGGTCCCTCCCTGGATATCTCTTCATTATAAAATTAGAAAATTTGACTACAATTGTCAGCGGGCAGACTGAAAAGTATGCCAGGATCCCAAACCTTGCATGATCTAAATGGGTTCAGCCTGTTTCATAAAAACAAAACATACTCTCAGTGTGTAAGACCTTCAACAGGAAAGAACTTTCATCAGTGGGGAGGGGAGGGGAGGGGAGGGAAGGGAAGGGAAGGGAAGGGAAGGGAAGGGAAGGGAAAGGAAGAGAGGGGGAAGGGAAGGGAGGGGAAGGAAGGAAGGGAGAGGAGAGGAGGGGAATGTAGGGGAAGGAAGGGGAGTGTAGAGGAGAGGAGGCAAGGAAATGTAGGGGAGGGGAGGGAAGGAAAGAGAAGGGAGAGAAGCAGAAAGGCAAAGAAATGGAAAGGAAAGGAAAGGAAAGGAAAGGAAAGGAAAGGAAAGGAAAGGAAAGGAAAGGAAAGGAAAGGAAAGGAAAGGAAAGGAAAGGAAAGGAAAGGAAAGGGAGGGGAAAGAGGGAAGAGGAAGGAAGAGGAGGGGAAAGGAGGGGAGGAGAGGGGAGTGTAGAAGAGGGGAAGGAACTTCCCTGTTTTGTGAGCTAACATCACGCAAGGATTGCTCCTTACTTAGCTAAGAGTCCTTGGCCCTAAAAATCACTGATTTGTTTTTTTCCCACTCATTCAAGAAATGTCTTAAATGTGTCTCTCAATAACAAGACACGTAGTGGACTGATCATACATATTCTTTGTCATTAATTAGTTTGTGCACTAGGAACAAAGGGGTTTCTCTGTTGTGATGTACAAACTATCACTCCTAGACTCTTTCTCTTTGAGGAGGAGAGAGTGTTCCACAGGGGCAAGTGGCTGAACTGAAAGATCTCTGGTTCATTGTTAGTGATCAGCCCTCTTGGATCTGTGTGACTGTTATTCAAATTCTCCCATAAAACTAAAGAATCTTTATCTCCTGCAACAGTATCCCCATGCTCAGAATGAACAGTCTGGACAGCTATGGAACAGCTTTTACAAACAAAATTCACATGCAATTCCTAGCAAAGAGAAATAATCAGAGCAGATGACTTTTACTTCAAATCTGAACTGCAACATTTCAAAGACAATTTTTTTTGGACAAACTATTTTAATACAGCTAAAAGTGAATTAATAGTGGAGGCATAAATTGTTGCAATTTTTGTGAAAGGACTATGACAATATAAAAATATTTATCAATATTTTATCATTATAATAATATATATCATTCAATTCTGTCATTATTTAACCTTAAACCTTAGTCAAGTTATTCTACCATCTTTGGTTTCTTCAATTAGGAAAACCAAAGGTGGAGGTAGAAGCTAGAGTTGCTTCTGGCTCCTATAATTCTGTACAAAACTCTTGGTTCAAGAGAATAATTTTACCAAAAATTTATTCTGGATGAAACTACAAGTGATCAAGCTAAGCAGTCACAAATGGACAAATTTGTCACAAGCATTTGTCACAAGCATTTGTCACAAGCATTTGTCACAAGATCCCTTTCTTGTGAAGTATCTCAAGTTGTCAACATCACAGAAACAGAGAGTATAAAAGTGATTGTCAAGCGCTGGGAGGAGAGGGAAGGAAGAATTAGTGTGGAGTGTGTCCAGAGTTTCAGTATTGCGGGAAGAAAAAGTTGGAAAACTCAGTCGCACAGTGTGTGTATACATAACATGACTGAACTATACACCTAAGAGATGGTAAATGTATTGTTTTCTTTTATTAGAATAAAGATTTTTTGTTTTGCTATGAGAAGAGGAAATAGAAAAACATCTAAATTCACTCACAGAAAACTTCTACTCATCAGCTAACACTCATTTACCATATTTTGTTCATGATTTGTTTTCTACAGTTAATGGTACTGCCTGCTAGGAAGAAAATAATGGACGTGACATAGAACCAGCTCTTATGAGAAAGGAAATCAGTAATTAAAGGCAACAACTTCTACAAAAAGGGTACATGCTTAAAACTAACAAACTTACAGCAGAATTAAAGCATAAAACAAGGGAGGGGAAGGACCAGGGTGGGGAGGGAGGGGTTGATGATGGTTGACAGATAACATTGTGGTGGGAGAACCTGAGGGTATACAATGATGTAAAAAAATATGTGCAATCAATGAAAATAATGATAAAAATAATAAACAAAAAACAGAGAAAAAAAAGAAGAGGACATGCAGAGAGCAATGGGGGCTCAGAGAAGGAACAAACACACCAGGGTTACGGTGAGGAAATGCCAGCTCTCTCTGAAGGAAATGGTGACTAATATGCCTTGCAAATGATATTATTTTGGAGGGCTGTTGGGTTCAGAGAAAGGGGTCTCTGGGTTGCTATTATCAGGCAGGGTGAGGGGTACCCCCAAAACCCCAAACTGCATACTCTAGATAGGTTCTGTCATCTGCCTCATTGAGACAAAACAGACTCTAGTGTGTCAGACCATCAACGGAATGTGATTACAAGGCCGAGCATGGTGGCACATGCCTGTAGGTGGCAGCCTAGGAAGCCACGGCCTGGCCCAGGGATCATGGTTCAAGTTCCGCTGGGGGCACGTAGTGAGACCTAGTCCCAAAAAAAATAGCTGGGTGTGGTAGCGTGCGCCTGTAATCCCAGCTACCTGGGAAGCTGAGGCTGGGGATTGCTTGAGTCTGTGGTACCCCGGGCAACGTGAGCCTGCGGTTCCACAGGCAAAAATAATGAGACTTAGTCTCAAAAAAAAAAAGGAACATGATTACAATTAGTGTGCAGTAAAGAGAAGGAAATAAAGCTGCAAAGTTACCCATCCTCTCATAAATGCCCAGTCAAATAGGGTTGGCCCAAAACCTTGACACAAGTATAAGGCACCTTGCAGTGGAGACCCATAGAAAAAGAACAGAAGGCCTCAGCACAGCTAGGATGAAAAGAACAAAATGAAAATAAAGACAAAGTCTCCATTGTTAACCTCCTCGTGGGCTCTCACCCATGTATGTGCTGAGTGTCTCCGACCATGCCCCCAAGTCCCTGGTATCAGTCCAAGGCTGAGAGGCAAGTGCAGCTTCTTCGCACACCTCTCTGCTCCAGGAGCCTCTTACCCATCTTCTGCTGATCCATCTCCTTCCTTCCTTCCTTCTCCCAGTTTCCTCTTCAGAACTCCTCCTCCCAGCTCAGTTCCACCCTTCCTTGGGTGGGGCAGAGATCCTGGAACCTCCTCTTTCCCCAGGAACCACCTATTGCATTACCACTGAGAAAAAAATCTCACCAAATAGCCAACAGGTACATGAAAAAATCTCAACATTACTAGCAATCAGGAAAATACAAATCAAAATCCCAATGAGATACCACCTCACACCAGTAGAAACAGCCCACATTCAAAGAAAGGGCAATAACAAGTGCTGGTGGGGATGTGGAGAGAAAGGAACACTCTTACACTGCTGGTGGGAATGTAAACTGGCCCAGCCACTATGGAAAGCAGTATGAAGCAAACTCAAACTAATGAAAATGGAACTACTATATGACCCAGCAATTGCTCCACTGGGAATCTACACTAAGGAGACCTCAATACTTATACAAAGGTACACCTGTTCCAGATGTCTATTGCAGCACTATTTATAATTGCAAGGACAGAAAAACAACCCAAGTGTTCCAAACCAGATGAATGGATGGATGAAAAAGATGTGGTATATATACACAATGGGATATTACTCATCAATTAAGAATGACAAGCTTGATGAATTTGAGATAATATGGATGGACCTAGAAGAAATCATATTAGCAGAAACAAGTCAGAAAGAAAAAAACAGAATCCAATGGTTTCACTAATATATGGACATAGGAAAACAAAAGGAGGAAAAGTCAAAACAACCTAACAACCAAACTACACAACTGGGGGTGGGAAGGATGAGTGTGAGTAGTCAGAGAGGGGAGGTGGTGGGTGAACCCAGGGAATACAAAGATGTGAAATATAGTTGGTCCGAGGGCTGTGGGTATTGTTAAGCTGTTTAACAAAGATGTGAAATATATATATAATTTTTTTAAAAAAGAAAAATCTCACCAGAGTTTCCCTTTCATTGGCACAAGGTTAGATTCCTATTGAGGTGAAGTGTTGGTTATCTCCAAAAGGCAGACTTATTAGAAAGAAAGAAAGAAAGAAAGAAAGAAAGAAGGAAGGAAGGAAGGAAGGAAGGAAGGAAGGAAGGAAGGAAGGAAGGAAGGAAGGAAGGAAGGAAGGAGAGAAAGAAGGAAAGAAAGGAAGAAAGAGAGAGAGAAAGAGAGAAAGGAAGAAAGAGAGAAAGAAAGAGAAAGCAAGCAAGCAAGCAAGCAAACTGCCTCCTGCCACTGGAGAAATTGTGTTATTATAATGTTCTTCGTTGGGAAGGGGTTTATTCCTTTGTAGAATTATTATCTATTGCTAAATTAGCTACTTCCAGTGTGTGACTAGGTTGATTTGCAAGGACTCAGGGAATTCTCTCCAATGGCCTCAATCTCCATATCCCCAACTTCAGTCTGCCCCTCTGCCTCCGGATTCTGTCTACAGCAGTCCTATGCTTGCTCCAGCAGTTGGGGCCTAAGGATTTTTCATTTCTAAAGCTGGTTTGGCAACTATGATCAACATTTCTACCTCTACCTCCAGTTTCTGGTCTTGTGGCACTGCCACCCTAAATTTTCTGCTCTTACCCTCCACCCTAAAGGATGAGAGGGAATCAAGGTAAAAAGAAGGCAACCGCATTCTAGTAGAAAGAACATATGCAGAAATCAAGACAAGGCAAACCATGGCACTTAAAATGGAGAAGGGGACATGCAGAAATGAGGTGCTGCTGAGTGTAACCCCAAAGACAAGGGAAGTTCTCATTTCCCTGCCCAGTTAGCGCGGAGCTGAGCAGCAAGGAGAAGCCAGACAGAACTTAGAGGAGGCACATGAAGAACAGGTTTGCAAAGAAGCTGTGCTTGCTTCTTGATCTTGGATTTGTACCAAGGACTTGAGGGACATGGATGGAGACACTCGGAAGAGACCTGGGTCAGAGGATCTTGGGGAGGCTGGCAGCAGCAGGCTTCATCTTGACTTGTATTTTGATTTGGCCCTTTTCCTTCCAGACTCCTCCAGCCCTTCCTGTCCCTTTTCTATGGGTCCACACCAGAAGGTACCTTAGACTTGTGGCAAGCTTTGGGGCCATAGTGTTCCTGCTCTGTGCCCTGTGTGACTGGGCACTTAACAGGGGGATGTGTAACTTTGAAACTTCATTTGCAAACTATATTCTTTCCCCTCTCTTACACAACAGGGTGAAGGGCACCCTGTAAACCCCAAGACTGCCTGCTCTAAATGAACTGCCACCTCATAGAGATAAAATACACTCTAGCGTTTAAGATCTTTAATGGAAAGGAGCAATTAGTGTGCAATAAAGAGAAGCAAAATCTCCCCTCTCCCTGGGGACCACTCTGTTTCATCTTATCTCTGTTGCACACTAATTGTAAAACAGTTCTTGCCTAGTGAAGGTCTTTATATTTTTTAGTTGCAAAATTTGCTTTATTAGAGTGGTCTAGAACTGACCCCACAGCATCCAGACATGCTGGTATGGATACATATTGAATAATCACCACTAAAAGCTTAGCTAAAATCCATCAATTCATATCATTATAAACCTTACTTCTTCACATTACTTTTAAGTTTCTTAGTAATTTTCAAATGTGCAATACAGCATTTTCATCACCTCCCCAGGGCCTATTTACTTAATTATTTTTTATTATATATATTGCATATCTTCATATTCCCTGGGAATCACCCACCACTTTTCCTCCCCGACCACTCCCTCTTCCTCACCCCCCCACCCCAGTTGTGTACTTTAGTTTGTTGTTAACTTATTCTGACTTTTCCTCCTGACCTTTTGTTTATTTTTCCTGTATCCCATATATTAGTGAGACCATTTGGTTTCTGTATTTTTTCTTTCTGACTTGTTTCTGCTAATACGATTTCTTCTAGGTATATCTGTGTTACCATAAATTCTCAAATTTGTCATTTTTTTATTGAAGGTCTTAATGCACTGAGTATGTTTGTCACTAAGAGTGTGTTTATGCAGCAGATGGCAGAGCCCATTAAGAGCATGCACATTTAAGGGCCTTCGGGTACCCTCATTCTGCTCACTAATACCTAGGACAAGACTGAAGAGAGTTCTGGATTCATGTCAATGAACCTGAACATTTTTCTGAAGGTCACAGTGAATCATTGAAGAGCATTAAATGTGGGATGGTCAGAATTAGCCTTGAATTTAGTAAGGCCGTCATTCAATGTAGAGAATGAACTGAAGAGGTTCACATCTGTCTGAGGAAGTCCATTTAGGTGGCGTTGAGCAAGTGAGACAAGCAATGGCTATTTAAGGTCTTATTGCATTTACACTTGTGAACTATAAAAACTTTCTTCATAGCATTTTATGGTTGACATTTTACCATTTCATTAAAAAGTTCTTCGTAATCATTTAAGGGCTTCATGGTATTTTGTTGCATAGAAATTCCATTATTTATTTAGCAACCCTTCTGTTTTTGAAAGTTGCTTCCAAGTTTTTGTTATTCTAAAACAAGCGGGATAAATATTTTGGCACAAGATCCCTATCCACTTTTAAAAAATATTTTCATAAATGTTATTATTCTACTAATCTCTTGCAGCAGATGGCAAAAGAGTTGCTTTTTAAACGAAAAGATTGTAGTCCAGATATGTGCAAGGCAGCGTTACCAATGAGATGTGCCTTTGTGTGTGTATGTCTTTGTGTGAATATAAAATTTTACTCTTCCTCAAAGATCTTTGTGGATTACAGATCTCCCAAAGAAGGCCCGGTCTAACATGTATAATGCCTATGTAGCCAGGGACAGGCAAGGTTGTGGGCTTAGTTTCACAAGTACATCTACCCAGTCAAAAGGTCAGGTGCTACAGAAGGCCAGAGCTAAAAATAAAATATGGCCTGGAAAAGTTAAAGAGTTGTTCAAGGGGAATTAAGTCATACCAAATCAGCAAGTCCATATCCTTCCATACATGGCAGTAATCTCCTTAGCCAGGCAAGGAAAACTCACTCTTACATGGAAGCAATTTTAATAATTATACACATAATTTTCATTACAAGTGAGAAGTTTCATTTCCATAGCACTATGTCCCCAAAGATCAACTCCCAGACCACCTATGAGCTAGTCTTCCCTTTCACCATCAATCATCACCATCAATCAAAGTGAAGTCTCAAGGTAGACATGGCTCCACAAAGGTGAGCAATCAAAGGAACTGAGTTCCCTGAAAGCTCTTCAGAAGTCTGGGGTGATTCAGTTGAATAGAAGAATGGCTGAAAAAATATGGAGGGGTTATTTTACTTTTGAGTAGACTTGGAGAGGATTTGTGCATGATCACTTCATCACTGCAATCCTGAAAGTTTCCTAAGAAATCCAGATAACAAATACCAGTTGGACTGTTCACAAGATGGACCTCTTCAAGAAACTGTCAAAATATTCCTCCTTCAGATGTAAGTCAAACCTTTTGAGAAAGTCTTTCTGTCTGATCTTCAGGAGAGAAAGAAAGAGATTAGAAATTACGAAGTTTTCATGTAAGTTATAGATTTGGGTTTAATTATCTTTCTTAGGAGTTGTACAAATATAGTAGAAGAGAATGTGAGGGATTTACTCAGTATTTTTGAGAGTATCTGTTATGTAGGCACAAAACACAAACAGATTCATTCTCTATTGTTTTATTCAACTGAGGCATACCTGTGGCGGAACTTGAAGCAAAGACATATTTGATTGCTTTTATTTTTGCTTATGCTGTATTTCTACCTCACCTGGATAAGCTGGGTTTCCGAAAGATCTGTGAAATGCTTTTCAAGCATCATGGTAAAGGAAGAAAGTAGAAAAACTTGAGTAAAATGCCAACTGGATAATCAGCATAGGGAATTGTTATTATAAATGACAGCTACACACCTTATAAATCTGGAAATGAGTCAAAACAACTTTGAAAAGTTGGTAATAAAGATTCTAACCAGGCAAAGTCTACAGAACCTCTTTTCTTCTATTGGTTCAAAGATGTGATCCTGATGGTATTTAGTAAGTGCCAACTGCTAGTGGGGTTACAAGGATGAGTAAGACAAAAGCCCCGGCTTCAGTAATCACTGTAGTGGGAAATAGCCATGTCCACACTGGTTAAAGGACGCAGTAGCATTTATAACCATTAAATTGATTTTGAGGCCGGGCACAGTGGCACGTGCTTGTAAACGACAGCTTATGGAATCGCGGCTGGGACTAGGGATCGCGGTTTGAGACCTGCCCGGGGCAACATAGCAAGACCTAGTCCCAAAAATCTAGCTGGGCGTGGTGGCACGTGCCTGTAATCCCAGCTACCTGGGAGGCTGAGGCTGGGGATTGCTTGAGTCCATGGTGCCCCGGGCAACGTGAGCCTGCGGTTTCCCAGGCAAAAATAGCGAGGCCTAGTCTCAAAATAAACAAACAAACAATTGATTTTGAATCAATATTGATAAACCCAAGTGTGGCAAGGATTATGCGCTGAATTGTGACCTCCCCAAATCTGTAAGTCCATATTCTCACTCCCAGCACGTCCGAAGGTGACTGTATTTGGAGGGAGCGCAGGTCCCAGTAGGGCACTGCAGGGGATCTGCAGGTGCTCACAAGGCGGGAAGGGCCTGGC
>PVHY01031757.1:0-12391 GCA_004024945.1 Uropsilus gracilis | reverse complement strand
AAATAAATAATAAAAGATGTGATTTTTAATGTAAGTTTTATATCATACAAATTAAATAAAATATATATTAAACACACTGGATTACTACTCAGTGACCAAAAAAGATAAACTCATGCCACTTGTAGATGATGAGTGAAATGAAAGGAAGTATTGTAAATGCAATAAGTCAGAAGAAAAGATAAATATGAGTGGTTTCTCCTATATGTAAAATATAAAGAACTGGAACAAAAAGTCAAGAAAAAGACAAAACTTACTTGCTGACCATAGATGTGAGACAAACAACAGGGCATGGGGAAGGGAGAAATGTCAAAGGGTAAGTAAGAGAACAGGGACTAAGTTACAATGGTTCACAGTTGCTATGCTGTTGGGAGAATTGCATTAGACATTTCATTCCTCCAAGCTCATTAGAATCTTTCAACAGCTGGAGAGGCCAGGGAGGGGAGGAGATGGGTGACCCCCAGGGATTACAATGATGTGAAATACATACATATGTATATATACATATACATACATATGTGTATATATATACATATATATAGATTATTTATAAATAATAACTAAAAAAAACAATATTTCAACATATCCTCATCCAATTTAAGGAATCCCATTTTCTCTCAATCTCTTTCCTCACTTCAACAACAAAACCTTGTGAAGTGGAGTTCAGTCTGTCTGTGTTGATTCCACCAGAAGAGGATGAGATGGAACATTTTAATTTCAGTATTTCTGACACTGTTACTGCAGGAGATAAAGGTCTTCTTCAGGGTATACATGGAGAGTTTTAGCATATGTTTGTGAGTTTAAGTGGTTGCACCTTTATACATGCCCTCCTACAGAGCACAGATCTCCCATTTTTCCAATTGTCTATACTTAATATCTTTCACTTTTAAGATTTTAGTTATGTTACTACTATGAATGTAGTGTCATTTTTAATATCTTCTGATTTTATCTAAAATCAGATACTAAAGATGCTGAACTTACAGAATAAGTTGAGAAGATTTTTTAAATAACTTCCTAGAGCTGTTTATTTATAATTGGGAGTATCTCCCTTAGTATTTCAAAGATTTCTCCAATGATCCTATCTGTCTTTGACATTTTTTGATTGTTTACTTTTGATTTTGTGAAGAGATTTTTAATTATAATATTAATTTTTAAAGAGACATAGGCCTTAATCAGGTGATTCATTTTTTTTCTTCAGTAACTTTTTCAACTTGTGACTTTTGAAGGATTTTCCCCATTTCATCTAAGTCATCAAGTTTATTGATATGAAATTATTCATGGTCATAATAATCTGTATTTACCTTTTAATAGTCATGGAATATTGAATGGCAAAATTTCATTCCTGACTGAGGCAATTTATGATTCTCTTTCTCATGATCAGTCTACCTACAGGTTACAAATGATAGTGGTTTTCCCAATGAACTATCAGAGAACACGACTATATCTTTGATAGATAGATGTAGTTACTATAATTCAAAATTCTCTAATTGACATCCTTATTATTTTGGAGATACAGAACTGGTAAAAGGAGAACTTTCCCTCCAATATACAGATTTTTAAATATCTTAATGAAAGCAACCATTAATGTAGGTGTTTCTTCTATACAATTTAAAATTATGCTTTCCTTTTTCTCATCAAATTCTTAAGTTATAGAATTCAGTATCTTTTATTATTTAAACAATTCAAATTTTACAAACTTTTTGTATAGTTTGGTTTCACCAAAATGGTGTTTTAGGTCAATGTTATATTAAAAAAAATATGTAACATATTTGTACAAAATAAGAGTTATGCTAAAGTTCCCAACAGAAACATTACTCATGCAATTGAGTACTATTCATAATTATCTATTTTATGTAAGTATATATGAGGGAAACATTAAAAATAAAGGTATGCAGATATTTGGGATACAAAAGTGTTTGGGTGCATTAAGGAGGACAAGAAAAAAAGAAAAAGAAAGAAAGAAATTTCAAAGCACTTTTTATAATTAATAATAACCTTATTTACTTAAATAAAAAATTTAAAGAAAATACTCAAAAAAGAAAAGGTGATGTATATTCACGGAAATATTCAGAGGTATATAGTATGCTAAATATTTATTTGACTCTAGGTAATTTTGCCTAGAATTTTACTTCATTAATTTTACCTAGACTTGATCATAATTGCTTTTTATTTATGGCTTGTCAATTACAAGTTGATCTTTTAATGTTAAGCAATGATAGGTATGATAAAATATAACTTTTAAAAAGAACAGAGACAACAAATACCTTAATCTTTAATTTTAGAGTCTATTTCCATTTTTTCTTAATTTATAAATAATATTTTCGTTAAATACCATCCAGTATATTCTGATCTTCAAGCATAGACTCCCAAATAGTTTTGATTTGCCCAGAGATTATTCTCTATTCTGAAGAGAAGATCAGGTTGTCAGTCAGTGGCTTCATTAGCTGCATCTTCAGTGAAAGAGGAGACATCAGTTATAATCAGCCCTTCACTCTGCACCCCTTGTGATACGCTCCTCTGAGAGATTAGATGTCACACCACTCACTCTCCAGAGTGCAATTCAGGGTCTGTTTAGTTTCCTGATTATACTTTACTAATGAAATATACACTACTTTGCACCAAAAATTAGGTTTTTTTTTTCTATTGTTCTTTGAAGTCTTTTAGAATTAAGGCATCCGATGTAGAACTGATAAAATTACAGCACTCAGCTGAATTTTTACACCTGTGATCTGTCAGACCACAGTTCATGGGCATGTCAAAAACAGTTTTTATCCAACAGCCTTATTACATACAAATTTTTAGGTCATTTTGATCATTATATGTGTCAGAAACTTTTTGGAAGCAATCAGTTAGATCCAAGCAGAGAACAGAAATAGCTGAAGACAAAGACAATGAACGAGCAAGCGAGCGAGAGAGGATCCAATGTCTGCCATTATTTATGCAAAATGAAACCATTTTGCTTTGCAATGATGGAGAAAGAATCTCAAACTCTGAAAAGTGCTTCTGGAAAGTGTAGGTGACACAAAGGTGGATTTCAATTGCTACCACTAGATGAATTGTGAAGCATTGGGACCTGGGCACTTTCACTACAGAGATCAAAGATGTAGGATGTGACAAAGAAAAAGACTTAGTTCCTGTGTGTCACCTAATCTGGGACTAAATAAGGCATAGAGTTGCTGTTTGAATTAAACATATGTAATGACTAAAGAAAAGAGCTCTGACTGTTTTGGTTTAAAAAGGTGTAACACATGACTTTGAAGTAGATGTTTTTATTAGCATGAACTAGAAGACATTGATTATTTGAGATTTATCTCTTATTATTTAATAAAAATGACTTCAAACAATGAAAAAGACACTCAAAAGAGAAGTAGAATATACTAATAAATATTAAGGCACTCCAATGTTGTGTGTATTTCCACTACTGTGCTCTATATAGCAACATATATAGCAACCTTAGGATGTTTGTCAAATATGGGCTGACATTTATGTACATTTTGCCATATGCATTTGTTTACTATATACCTAATTAATACATATGTATTTTACTATGGGTATGTGTTGTGTGTGTTTTAAAATTTTATGTTAACCCTTTAACTAATCCCATGAATTTCAGAGAATATGGAAACAACCCAAATGTTCCAAAACAGACAAATGGGTTAAAAAGTTGTGGTGTATACACACAATGGAATATTATTTATCTATCAAAAAAGACAACTTATGTCATTCGCAGCAACATGAATGGACTAGAAGGATTCTGTTAACAGAAATAAACCAGAAAGGAAAAGAGAAATACTGAAGGGTTTCTCTTATATTAGGGATATAAGGGAAACAAACAAATGGTCAAGAAAAATTTAAAACTCTCAACAGAACTGAAGCATAGAGCAACAGAGAGGATAAAATCACAGGATGGGATAAGAGTACAAGAGATTAAGATGGTTCACGGGTGATGCTAGACAATGATGTAAAAAATTATGTGTAATAAAAAGTATATAAAAACTTGCAAAGTGTGTTTTTTTCTGACATTACAACTTCCACAAAAATTACATTAAACTAGTTTTTAATGGCATTAAAATACTATGTTTAAACAAAAGCTGCCTTGGGAAATCAAATATATAAAAATTGATTAATAAAATTAAGAAGTTCCTCAATAAAACATTACTCATTAATTGAATATTATGCTATGATTTCATTTTGACCAATCTGTGATTCTTTTTTTTCAATCCAAGTAGAGACTTAAAATTGAAAATCTTTTCAATGCACTATCTAAATAAGAGCTACTTTGGATTTTTGATAGATATAGTTAATATCACTTGACACATAATTTTCTATTTGACATTCATTTATTTCATAATTACCACCTGATACAAACATTAGATACAAACAGAATGAAAATAGAAAAATATGAGAAGAAATAATTTCTGATTAGAATTCTGTTGTTGTATAGCTTTTCTAAACTAAACCGTTTTTCTGTCAAAGCAAAATAATAAAAACACAGTGAACACACACACACAAACACACACATACACACACACCAAAAGCAAATAGTGGCCTTAATATTTGTTAAAAGAGCAACATAAATGCTCACAATAATTTGAGATTTACTATAGCAATATCATAGTTATTAATAAAAAATTACACTTGGGCATATTCTAAACTAAGAGAAAGCAATTTTTTTTCATTGTTGCTTTCATTCCTGTTCCAATTTGCTAATTAAAATCAATTTGTTCCTATTATCTACATTCTAGTAAGTGTTATATATTATGGACTACATTCACTTAACTTTATCATTTTAAATAAAAAAAGAATATAAAGCATAAAAAGTATATAATATGAAAAATAAATGTTAAAACTTGTTTTCTTTTGGAACATTTTGTTTTGAAAATACTTCAAAATTGTATGCACTCTGCCTGTTCATTATAAACATCACTCTAATTTACTTATATATTTTATATTTTACTTAGTTTTGTTCATCTGTCCTAAAATTTCCTTTCTTCCTATTGCATTCTTTCACAATTTACTGCATTTTATTTATTTTTTTTTATTGAGATAATATTGCTTTACATTGTTCCTCGTTTTTGGAGGTATAGGTATGAGTCCCATTAATTGGGCTTAAGTCCTAGCTTCTATTCCTTATCAATCTTTCACTCAATGACATGTTCAATATCTTTTGGATGTTAAAAAAAAAGTGAAAAAATGAAATTTTAAGGGTTCTTTATAATACAAATGGAACTAATATACAAAAGACTTTAAAACACTATAAAAGACCTAAAAATACATAATATATTGTCTAAAGCTGCGGTATTTTAAGGACAGGAAAGAGTTTGACAAAAGAGATTTTTTTTTAAAGTTTTAACCAACTAATAGTAGGTTACTCAAAATATAAAAGACAAAATGCTCAAAAAAGGAGAGGTGCTAATTCTACTCTGAAATTACAGCTCTGAAAATAATGCATTTTTTTAACTTAGAGATACTGTTGTCAAAATATTCAAGTTTAAATAGTCTGAAAATTTTTAATATTTTTATGTAGTTTAACTCATAATTATGGATGTTTAAAAACTGAGACACTAGAATTAGTAATAATTACTTTTCATTTATGACTTATCATTTATTAGGGATATATATATATATATACATATGTATGTGTGTATGTGTGTATATATGTGTGTGTGTGTCAGTTGACCTTAATATTAAACAATTCAATGCAACTTTTAAAAAGAGCAAAGTCAACAATTATTATAAATATGTGTTAATTTTGGAGTCCTTTTCCCTCTGACTCCTAACATATAGACTATTATTAAAAGTCAATCAATATATTTTATCCAGAAGCCTAGTCTCCATTTGCAAGAAGGTTATTCTTTACTCTGCTAAGGTTGGAATTCCAAAGACAGTGGCTTCACTCACTGAATTGTCAGAAGAAGAGAGGAAATCAACCACAGGCAACCCTTTACTCTCCACCCCTGGATATAACAGTGCTCTGGGAAATTAGATTCCACTGCTCACCTTCTAGAGTATAGGTTGAAGGTAATCTACTGTCTTAATTATACTTAACCACTAATGTGAAAACTATTTAGTAGCAAATGCTTTATTTTTTATTTTTTAATTTCCATACAACATGGGTAATATTTTTATGCTTTATTGTGTCCATTAGTTATATGACCTTACCTTCTATATTATACCCATATCCTTCTACCCTAATCCTTCCTTTCTTTCTCTGATCACTCCAACAGCTCCCGCTGGAAATCATAGGCACATGGTTGACCCACTGATCTTTTCTTTTTCTGGAACAATGTCCTCTTTTCCTGGGTGAGGACATGCTCTCCTGGACAGCACAGTCTAGGCTATTCAGATATCCAGGAGTAACTGAGAAGGGTAGTTAGGCCGAGCGCACATCAGGGGTCTCTGATGGGCAAGGGCATGGTGTAGTTCTCCAGGCTCATTTCTGGCATCTGTCAGATGGGCTGCTCTTCTGCCATATAGCTATGGTATCTTCATTTGAGAGCCCAACCCCCACCCACTAACAGTGGAGAAATACCCTGCTGGGGACAGACTACTCCAGGTAGTTGGTCTCAAGTTAGCATGAGGCCACAGTCACATCTCTGTGGCTTTCTTCCACCATTGATTGATATTGGAGGGAGCCTCACTCACTTTGAAACAGGAGTTTGACTCCCCAGCCCCGTAGATGTTGTAGGTGGAAATTTGTGACAGGTCACCACAATCACTGGTCTCATATTCTTGTCTCAGTGGTGCTAATCATGTTTTTGTGTCCTACCCAGGTGGTGAGTGTATCCAAGACTGTTTTTTCTTCCTTTCCTCTCCTTGATGTTTGAAGCTGTTTTTTTATTTCTAGAGGCGGTCTGATTGAGGTTGGTGTAAACCAGAGGTATCCCCCACTCCCAGCAACCTGTGGTTCAGCAGAAGTGCCCAGTTCCTCCCAGCAGCCCATGTGGATGCAGAGGCCAGCTTCCCAAGCCCAAGACCTGTGGACCCCAAACCCTGAAACTCTGAGTTTCTAGTAGCATAGGACTCACCCTAGCCCCCTCACCCATTTCTCCACCCCCACCAGCCACCTAGGCCACTGGCAAGGGTATGCCACTGGCAAGGGTCTGCTCCAAGGGCCAGAGATGTCTGAAACCATAGTAATTATTACTAAGTATTAAAATTTTTTTATTCATTGCAATATTTTTAACTGGAAAATCTGACATTGCAGACACAGGCATAGAATGAACAGCAACCAACAGAGTAAGCACATCTATGATCCGGGAGACCACAGCTCACCAGCATGCCTAAAATACTATTTATAGGAAGCATGAAGAAATACAGATATTTTAGGAAATTTCCTCATTATTTGTGTATATCAGAAACCTACTTTCCGGAAGCAGTTGACTAGACTTAAAAAGAACAAAATAAGCTGAAGATAAATCTGCAAGAGAGAGACCTTGAGAATCTCCAATCTGCCATTATTTAGAAGAGATGAAAGTTTTTTGCTTGGGGGTGTTGGGAAGGAATCTCAAACTACTGAAGTACTTCTGAAAGACTTTAATGTAGTTGACACAGAGGTGGGTTTCAATTGCTATCACTAGACCTTTCAAGAAGAATTTCAAAGCATTAGGTTCTGGGAACTTTAGGTTCAGAGATAAAAGTGGTAGATAATAACAAGAGAAAAACTGCTTCTGTTCCTGTGTGTCACTAAACTAGAGCTAAACAGAACAGAGCTCTCACCGAGTGGATCATACATTAATTTCAAAAATGTGTTCTGGCAGGTTTGGTAGCAAATAATAAAACATGATTTTGAGCTATATATTTTAGTAGGATGAATTAGAAGTCTTTTGCTCTTTTATATTTATCACTCTGTTTTCATTATTTGATAAAAAATTTCCTCAAAGTATCAAAAGGAACAGAAGAGAGAAATGGAATATTCTAATAAATATTGTCACTTTAGTATTTTGTGTATTACATTACCGTAGACTATCAAGTAATCTGTGTGTACTTAGGTGTTTGTTAAATACATGGGCTAAAATTTATGCACATTTTGATATTTATCTATTTTTACTATGTATATACGTAATTCATGTGTATTTTATTATGTGTATGTATTTGCGTGCATGTTGTGTATGTGTGAGAGAGTGCATGAAAGTTTGTGCTTTACCTTTATAAATAAAAGTCTAAATCATACAAAGTAGAATATGGGTATTTCTTTTTAATTTTTATGTATTTTTGAATTTTTTTTAACCATTTCCTAGTCTTAAAAATTCCTGAGATGATCGTTTATATCCCAAGCTTTATGGAACTGCAAAAACTCACATTTAGATTAATCTATTGTCCATAACACTTAGCATATGAGTTCTTTATACTCTTACTGACACATTGTGGGAGTAAATAGGTACAGGTACAGTCAGCAGTAGAAACTCTGTGTGGGAATTTTAAGTGTCTTGTGATCATTGGCTCTCTTCTGACACAGTCTTTCTGAGGCCAATTTCACATCAGCAAGTACGACCTTATCACAGATCAGAAAAGCAAGCCCAGCAGAATCAGCACATCCTTGCCATTTTCCTGCCAGAGTTCATGCTCTCTCTGGTGTCATCCCCAGGCAAATACACAGGCATGATCAACTGGTGTGGATGTGAACCCCAAACTTACTGTCAATCTTTTGGGCATTAAGGGGTCCAGTAGAATGTGCTCAGGGGAAGTTGTGCAAAAAGTGGAAGGGTTTTTGATTGTTGGAAAGATTTGACCATTGGGTCCATGTTAAATTATATTTAAAGGGTTTTTTTATTTTATAGGTGAAGAATGGAATGGGTCAGAATGAGACTGGGTCAGAACACTTATTGAAAATGTGATGTTCTGAATGTTCATATTTTGGAGGAGTATTCATCCTTTTATACATTCTTAGACAATATAAATATATTTCTGTTTTATTGACCTTTTTAGGTTCTGCTTTCTGATTAGAGTAAATAACCTAAACTTTGAAAACTCTTACCTAGATTTATATGTAATAGCGAAGTTTCAATATTTTAATAAGGCAGTTATTTTTCTATTATGGTAAATTGTTTATATTTATAAACTTGTTTTCTTGTTATTTAGGCATATAGACACTTAAGTATATAAGTAACTAGGGAAATATATGACTTTATGATGAATTTATTTTATAATATGATGCTCGGGTAGAGAAATGTTTATTGCAAAATGAAGCAAGTTTATTTAATTTATCATTATTTGGTGTTTGTTCAGATAAAATTAACTATTTTAAAATATAAAAAATTGTGAAATACAAATATACTTTAGAACCCAGGATTCAGATTTATTAAAGAATATATGTTATCTGATTTTTTTCTGTTCAGATCAAAAAAATGTATTAGCTTGGAAAAAATCTTTTACATTCTTTACTCACTTTAGAGTAATTATATTTCTAGGGGAGACTATTATGCATTTATTTGTGCAATTGTTTTTTATATATATTTGTAAGATAATATTTTCGGGTGAATAAAAATAAATGAAAGCTGTATTTTTATTTTCGGTAAATAAAAATGAATGAAAGCCATACTTGTACTACTTATCCATCCATATATGTGCTATGTATAGTTTGCATGTTTTGTATTCAAATATGTATCCATATATGATATTTTTTGATAGTCCCAGATTATTGATTACTTTTAACAACCTTATTACAGATGAACATAGTTAACTCTCATTTAGTTCTCTATTTCTTCTTGTTGAATTTCTAGTTTTAAATATATTACTTTTTCATCTGGAACATTACAACAAATTCTTGGTGCATATTTTGCCTGTGACTCTGAGAAATGAATGAAAGAAAAGTGACACATGTTGAGCTCAAATTGTCCAAATTAAAGAAACAGAAAAACAAAAGAAATTCAGATTGCAAAAAAAAGAGGTAATTTTTTTTCTGATTTCTAACCTGAAAATAGTATACTGACAACCTTCAAAAATGATCACAGTAATTGAATCTCTATGTAATTCACACTATATACCAGATTATATGAGTGGTTTATTTAAATGTAATATTAAATAAGATTTATGATCACAAAATGTCATGAAAATAACTTCAGAGTCTAGATAACATTTCTATTTTGTTCTGAGTCTGAGAGTTTCACTATGATCTGTGTTTGCTATATGTTTTGCATTTTGATTTTACACAGATATTCCTTGGCTTATCATTGCAGTAAGTCTGGAAATTTTACGTATTTTTCTCCTGCTGACAATCTTAGTCTTAGGAATTAAGGGTGAGTATCATGTATATACATTTCTTATGTGAATAATGAGCCAGGGTGAGAAATCAAATACTATGACTATATCACAGATGCTGAACCTATTTAAACTGTCACATTTTATAGAATTATTAATATTCATGTTGATGTTGATGCTAATATTGATGATGATATTTTATTGTACTTTTGATTTTATGGTGACAAAATTACAAAACAGTTAAAACAAAAACTTTGTTGATTCACAATGTAATTTGCATACATGTTAAATTTGCATACGTGCATATTTACATATACACAGATTGGATAATGGTGGGGGGTAAAATATATCGTGGTTATATAAAGATCGGAGTTAGTGACTATGACTTAATTAGCATCATTAAAGAAGTATTGATATACGGAGCATATGTGATAAATCTTGATATTTCTTGATAATTCTGGCACAGAATTGCTAGGAGAGGATATACTTTTGATCGGAGAGGATATATTTTTGATAGAAATGTTCAAGTATAGAAGGAAATTGATAATACCCTATGAATTATGCTTATATATTTTGGTGAGTATATATCATAATATTAAAGAAAATGCAGGAAACATTAAACCATTATTTTTCTATGTATTTTTGTGTGTGAATAGTAAAAGTTGAAGTGCGCATAGTGTATCAGTGAAAAAATCCCAAAGAATAAGGTTATCTGTATTTCAAGAGTGAATGGAATTTTGTAAGTAGACACAAATTGTTTGCATATACAGAATACAATGAAAAGTTTGTGAATTAACAAGAAGTTCAGATCAGAGATATAAATTTAAAAACATGTATTAATATAACAGGTTTCTTAAACATAGAGAAAGCAGAAGTTAGGTCCTGTAGAGAGTTGTGAAACAGGAAGTCAAAGTTAGTTTTTAAGAGAGTCAAGAGGATGATCCTTGAGATAAATAAACATCTGGAAATCTGTGGAAATCTGTAAATAAATAATACATAATGATAAAATGCAAATAGTATGTAAAAAAAAAAAAAAAGAATCCACACAGTAGGGCTTCAATGAGAGTGGGCAAAATAGTCAAGTTTCCAAATAGCACCGGAATATGAAGTGATACAAGAGTCAATGCTATGCTTATTGAATTTGACAAGGGAGATGCCAGTAATGATATTTGTAAATTCTATGCAGTGGTGGTTTTTTTCAAAGCCAGACTGAAGTGATTATCATTTGACTACTACGAAGCAGATATTCAGAATAAAGATTACTACTTTTAAAACTATGTCTAAGCAAAACTTTACCCTGTGTTGAGAGAATGACTATACATTGCTAACGGGAGTATAAATCATAAAGTTGATAAAATAGTATGCTTTCCTTCTAAAGCTGACTAAATTCAGCAATTGTTGTTCTGATGTGTATCTAACAGAAATACTTGCTCATGTGCTAGGACACGTACCGACTTGAATGTGATTAGCAGAGCTGTTCACAGCATCACTTACCTCAGAACTAGGATTGTTAATATGAAATTTCATGAAACCTCTGTGATTTAGTCACAGAGCATAATTTATATAGTAATAAAAACATGTTAACATTTTTTCTGCACCAATGTAGATGAATCTAAGAAAGACAATATTACAGAAAAAATAAGTTCCAATACTTTTTGTAGACATGCTATGTCTATGTCAGATTAAAATATTGAAAAGGTACAATATCATTAAATGCATAGATTAAATGTATAAAACAGCATAAAAATTATCAAGGGTGTAAGTGAAATGATTAAATGCAAAAATTTATAAATGTAATGTTGATAGGGTGTGCCCCCCCCCTCCTGTTTAAGATTGCAGATTTCAAGGACAGGTAATGTTAAAATGGGAGAATGACCTTAACTAGAATTTCCCTTCAGGGGGATGCAGGGGGAAGAAAGAAGTGTAACAGATTTCCTGGAAGGCGGGAAATCAGGGTATATAAAGGGTGTGCAAACAAAGAGAAGGATTCGATTCGATTGGATGCAGATTCGAATATGGAGACTGGATAGAGAGAGAGGTTCAGTGGAGGAGAGATGGGAATCGGCCATCTTGTAAAGATGTGAGCCATATGAGCTTGGCCATGTGGCCACCGAGGGCCTTCAACCCTCGACTGGCCCAGGCTGGCAGCATGTGTGCTGAAAGCAGTTAAGGAGTTTGCAGATTTGAACTCCGT
>PVHY01031756.1:0-12394 GCA_004024945.1 Uropsilus gracilis | reverse complement strand
AAAATCCACAGAGAGCTCCTACAGCTCAACAAAAACAAAGCAAAAAACCCAATCAGAAAATGGGGAGAAGAATTAAAAAGACACTGCACCAAAGAGGAGATACAGATGGCTAATAGACATATGAAAAAATGCTCCACCTCACTAATAATTAGGAAATGCAAATTAAAACCACACTGAGATACCATCTTACACCAGTAAGAATGGCCCACATAAATAAAACAGACAACAAATGTTGGCATGGATGTGGAGAAAAAGGAACTCTCTTCCACTGCTGGTGGGAGTGCAAACTGGTCCAGCCACTATGGAAGACTGTGTGGAGGACCAACAAACAATTGAATGTGGACCTACTATTCGACCCAGCAATCACACTACTAGGAATATACCCAGAGAACATGAAGACATTAATTCAAAAGGACACATGTACACGCATGTTCATTGCAGCCCTGTTTACAGTTGCAAAGAATTAGAAACAAACCAAATGCCCCCAAATGGATGATTGCTAAAAAAAAAATGTGGTACATATACACGATGGAATACTATGCATCCATCAAGGAGGACAAACACATGTCATTTGCAGCAACCTGGATGGAACTAGAGGGACTCACATTGGCAGAAATAAGTCAAAAAGAAAAAGAGAAGTACAGATGGTCTCACTTATAAATGGATATAGGGAAAAACAAACAAAAGAGAAAAAATGTAAACAACCAATGGGACTGAACCATGAAGCGAGAGAGGAGGAGGGGGAAGAAGGCGGGGGAGGTGAACAACAGGCCTAACAACCAACAACTGAACAACAACTTAACCAACCAACAATTTGCAGAAAAATGGGAGAAGGAGTGACTGAAAGGGGGATACAGAGGTGGGATATGGAGGGAGGAGGAGGGATCAATTAATGCACAATTGTGACAAAGCAAAAAACATAAAAATTTTAAAAAAAGAAAAAGAAAAAATGCACCCTTTGGAGTGTGATTGAACTCAGAAGCTCTCTCGCTGAAAACACAGTCTGTTCGCCTCAAAGGTCTAAATCAGCAGGAATTTGAATGAAAAAAGGGTTAATAACAGGTGGGAGAATTCATGACTTAAGATCTGTGAGTGATATGGACTTATATCCTTTTCTACCTCATGAAGTGTAAAACATGGAGATTTCATCTATGATCATCAAAGTACACAGAAATCACGGAAAGATATATAATTCAATCTTAGGAGTCTGATTGAATTCAGGAGTTTTCTTGCTTAAAGTAATGCCTTTTGGCCTGAAAGGCCTAAATCAGCAGGAATTTGAATGAATAAAGGGTTAACAACAAGTTCAGGAAATCATGACTTAAGTTCTTTGGGAGATATAGTCTTATATCCTTTTCTACTCAATGCAGTAAAACATAGAGAGATTTCTATCTATTATCATCAAAGTAAAGAGAAGACAAAGAAAGATATATACTGCACCCTTTGGAGTCCAATTGAATTCAGGAGGTTTCTCGCTGAAAACACTGCCTGTTGGCCTGAAATGCCTAAATCTGAAGGAATTTGAATGAAAAAAGGATTAATAACAATGGGAGAAATCATGACTTAAGATCTTTGGGTGATATGGACTTATATCCTTTTCTTCTCCATGAAGTGTAAAACATAGATTTCATCTATGATCATCAAAGTACACAAAAGTCACAGAACGTTATATATTGCATACTTTGGAGTCTGATTGAATTCAAGAGGTTTCTCACTGAAAACTCTGCCTTCTGGCCTGACAGGCCAAATACACCAGGAATTTGAATTATTTTTTTTTTTGAGACTAGGTCTTGCTATTTTTGCTTATTGAAACGCAGGCTCCATTGCCCAGGGTGCCACAGACTCAAGCAATCCCCAGAATCAGCCACCCACATAGTAGCTGGGATGACAGGCATGCGTCACCACACCCAGCTATTTTTTTTTGGAACTAGGTCTCCCTTCGGGCCCAAGTGGGACGCGAAACACGATCCCTAACCCCGGCCACTTCATAGGCTGAAGCTTACAAGCACAAGTCACCATGCCCGGCTCACCAGAAATTTGAATGAAAAAATTGTTAAAAACAAGTGGGAGAAATCATGACTTCAGATCTTTGGTGATATGGGCTTATATCCTATTCTATTCCATGAAGTGTAAAACATAGAGAGATTTCATCTGTGATCATCAAAGTACAGAGAAGTCACAGAGAGATAAATACTGCACCCTTTGGAGTGAATTCAGGAGGTTTCTAGCTGAAAGCAATGCCTGTTGGCTTGAAAGGCCTACATTAGCAGGAATTTGATTGAAAAAATTGTTAATAACAAGTGGGAGAAATCATGACTTAAGAATTGTGGGTGATATGGATTTATATCCTTTTCTACCCCAGGAAGTATAAAACATATAATTCATCTATGATCATCTAAATACAGAGTAGTCACAGAAAGATATATACTGCACCCTTTGCAGTGTGATTGAATTCAGGAAGTTTCTTGCTGAAAACACTGCCTCTTGGCCTAAAATGCCTAAATCAGCAGGAATTTGAATGAAAAAATCTGTTAATTACAATTGGAGAAATCATGACTTTAGATCTGTGGGTGATATGGAGTTATATTACTTTCTATCCAATGAAGTGTAAAACAGAGGGATTTCATGGATGATTATCAAAAAGAGAGAAATGATAGAAAGATATATTATGCAATCTTAGAGGTCTGATTGAATTCAGGATTTTTCTCGCTGAAAGAATTGCCTGTTGGTTTGAAAGGCCTAAATCTGCAGGAATTTTAATGAAAAAATGGTTAATAACAAGTGCAAGAAATCATGAGTTAAGATCTGTGGTTGATATTGACCTATTTCCTTTTCTACCCGATGAAGTGTAAATTAGAGAGAGATTTCATCTATGATCATCAAAGTACAGAGAATTGGCAGAAAGATATACACTGCACCATTTGTAGTTTGATTGAATTCAGGAGGTTTCTCCCTAAAAACACCGCCTTTTAGCCTGAAAGTCATAAATCAGTAAGATTTGAATGAAAAAAGATTTAATAGCATGTGGGAAAAATCATGAGTTAAGAACTGAGGGTATTATGGACATATATCCTTTACTATCTTTGAAGTGTAAAACATAGACATCATCTATAAACACCAACATAAGGGGAAGTTCCATAAAGGTATATACTGCACCCTTTGGAGTGTGAGTGAATTCAGAAGGTTTCTTGCAGAAAAAAAACTGCCTGTTTCCTGAAAGACCTAAATCATAAGGAATTTGAGTGAAAAATGTGTTAATCAGAAGTGGGAGAAATCATGACTTAAGATCTGTGGGCTATATGGATATATATATCCTTTTCTACCCCATGAAGTGCAAAACAGAGAGAGATTTCATCTATGATCCACAAATTATAGAGAAGTCACAGAAAGATATATACTGAACCCTTTGGTGTCTGATTGAATTCAGGAGGTTTCTCACTGAAATCACTGCCTGTTGGCCTGAAAGCTATAAATCGGTAGGAATTTCAATGAAAAAAGGGTTAATAACAATTGGGACAAATCATGACTAAGATCTGTGAGTGAAATGGACTTATATCCTTTTCTAACCCATGAAGTTTAAATAGAGAGGGATTTCATCTATGATCATCAAAATACTGAGAAGTCACAGAAAGATATATACTGCACCTTTTGTAGTCTGAATGATTTCAGGCAGTTTCTCTCTGAAAACACTGCCTTTTGGCCTAAAAAACCTAACGCAGGAACTTGAATGAAAAAATGGTTAATAACGTGGGAGAAATCATGAATTAAGATCTGTGGGTGATATGGACTTATATCCTTTTCTACCCCATGAAGTTTCAAACCTACAGAGATTTCATCTATGATCCTCAAAGTACAGAGAAGTCACAGAAAGATCTATACTGCACTCTTTGGTCTCTGAATGAATTTAGGAGGTTTCTCACTGAAAACACTGCTATTGGCGTGAAAAGGCTAAATCAAAAGGAATTTGAATGAAAAAAGTGTTAATAACAAGTGGGAGAAATCATGACTTAAGAACTGTGGTTGATATGGACTTATTTCCTTGTCTACCCCATGACGTGAAAAACAGAGAGAGATTTCATCTATTAACATCATCGTACAGGAAAGTTCCATAAAGATATATACATTACCCTGTGGATTCTGATGAATTCAGGAGGTTTCCCACTGAAAACAATGCCTGTTGATCTGAAAGGCCTGAATCAGCAGGAATTTGAGTGAAAAGATAGTTAATAACAAAGGGGAGAATTCATGACTTAAGATCTGTGGGTGATATGGACTTATTACCTTTCCTACGCCATGAAGTGTAAAACATAGAGAGATTTCATCTATGATCATCAATACAGAGAAGTCACAGAAAGATATATACTGCAACCTTTGGAGTCAAATTGAATTCAGGAGGTTTCTCCATGAAAAAAATTCCAGTTGACCTGAAAGGCCTAAATCAGCAGGAATTTGAATGAAAAAACAGTTAACAACAAGAGAGAGAAATCACGACTTAAGATGTGGGTGATATGGACTTATATCTTGTTCTAACTCATGAAGTGTAAAGCAAAGAGAGATTTCAACTATAAACATCAATGTACAGGGAAGGTCCATAAAGATATATACTGCACCATATGGAGTGTGATTGAATTCAGGAGGTTTCTTCCTGAAAGCACTGCCTGTTGGATTGAAAGGCCTACATCAGCAGGAACTTGAATGAAAAAAGGGTTAATAACAAGTGGGAGAAATCATGACTTAACATCTGTGGATGATATGGACTTATATTCTTTTCTACCCCATGAAGTGTAAAACATAGATTTCATTTATGATCATCAAATTCTTTGTAGTCTGTTTGAATTCAGGAGGTTTCTCAAGGAAGACAGTGCCTGTTAGCCTGAAAGGCCTAAATAAGCAGAAATTTGAATGAAATAATTGTTAATAACAAGTGGGTGAAATCATGACTTAAGGACTGTGGGTGATATGGACTTATGTCTTTTTCTACCCCATGAAGTATAAAACATAGATTTCATCTATGATCATCAAAATACAGAGAAGTCACAGAAAGATATATACTGCACCCTTTGTAGTCTGATTGAATTCAGGTGGTTTCTCAATGAAGGCACAGCCTGTTGTTTGAAAGGCCTAAATCAGCAGGAATTTGAATGAAAAAAGTGTTTTAACAAGTGGGAGAAATCATGACTTAAGATCTGTGTGTGATATGAACTTATATCCTTTTGTACTCCATGAAGTGTAAAACAGAGAGAGATTTCATCTATAAACAGCAAGGTAAGGGAAGATCAATTAAGATACATACTGCTTTATTGGAGCTTGATTGAATTCAAAGGTTTCCTAGCTGAAATACTGCCTGCTGACCTGAAAGGCCTTATCAGCAGGAATTTGAATGAATAAATTGTAATAACAAGTGGGAGAAGTCATAACTTAAGATCTGTGGGTGATATGGACTTATATCCTATTCTAAACCATGAAGTTTAAAACATAGATTTCATCTATGATCATCAAAGTACAGAGAAGTCACAGAAAGATATATACTGCACCCTTTGGAGTCTAATTGAATTCAGGAGGTTACTCCAGAAAACACTTCCAGTTGGCTTCAAAGGCTTAAATCAGCAGGAATTAGAATGAAAACGTGTTAATAACAAGTTGGAGAAATCATTACTTAAGATATGTGGGTGATATGTACTTATATCCTTTTCAAACCCATGAAGTATAAAACAGAGAGATATCATCTATGAACTTCAAATTATAAAGAAGTCACAGAAAGATATACATTGCACCCTTTGGAGTCTAAATGAATTCAGGAGGTTTCTCTCTGAAAAAACATCCAGTTGGCTTGAAAGGCCTAAAGCATCAGGAATTTGAAAGAAAAAAAGGGTTAATAACAAGTGGGAGAAATCATGAGTTAATATCTGTAGGTGATTTGGACTTATATATATTCTACCCCATGAAGTGAAAAGCAGAGAGAGATTTTATCTATAAACATCAACGTACAGGGAAGTTCCTTAAAATATACAATGCACCCTCTGAATCTGATGGAATTCAGGAGGTTTTTCACTAAAAGCACTGCCCGTTGCCCTGAAAGGCCTAAATTGGAAGAATTTGAATGAAAAAAGGGTTATTAACAAGTGTGAGAAATCAAGTGTTAAGATCTGGTTGTGTTATGGAGATATATCCTTTTCTGGCCCATGAAGTATAAAACATAGTTTTCATCTAAGATCATCAAAGTACAGAGAAGTCACAGAAAGATATATATATATATATATATATACTGCACCTTTTGGAGTCTGACTGAATTCTGGAGGTTTCTCGCTGATAATACTTCCTGTTGGCGTGACAGGACTAAATCAGCAGGACTTTAATGAAAAAAAGGGATAATATCAACTGGGAGAAATCATGACTTAAGATCTGTGGGTGATATGGATTGTATCCTTTTCTACCCCATGAAGTGTAAAACATAGAGAGATATCATCTATGATCATCAAAACAGAGAAGTCGCAGAGAGATATAATGCAATGTTAGGAGTCTGATTGAATTCAGGAGTTTTCTCCTTGAAAACACTGCCTTATTGCCTGAAAGGCCTAAATAAGAGAAATTTGAATGAAAATAGTGTTAATAACAAGGGGGACATATCATGACTAAGATCTGTGGGTGACATGGACTTCCATCATTTTCTACCCCATGAAGTGTAAATCATAGACAGATTTCATCTATGATAATCAAAGTAAAAGGAAGTCACAGAAAGTCATATAATGCAATCTTAGAGTCTGTTTGAAATCACGAGTTTTATGATTGAAAACATTGCCTTATGTCCTGAAACCCTAAATCAGCAGGAATTTGAATGAAAAAAGAGTTAATAACAATTGGGAGAAATCATGACTTAAGATCTGTGGGTGATATGACTTACATATTTTCTACCTCATGAGGTGAAATACAGAGAGAGATTTTATCTATAAACATCAACGTAGAGGGAAGTTCCATAAAGATATATTCTGCACCCTTTGGAGTTGATTTAATTCAGAGGTTTCTCTCTGAAAACACTGCCTGTTGTCCTGAAAGGCATAAATCAGGAGGAATTTGATTGAAAAAAGAGTTAATAACAATGGGAGAAATCATGACTAAAGATCTGTGGGTGATATGGACTTTTATCCTTTTCTGCCCCTTGGAGTGTAAAACATAGAGGGATTTCATCTATCATCATCAAAGTACAGAGAAGTCACAGAAAATTATATATACTGCACCCTTTGGAGTGTGATTGAATTCAGGAGCTTTATCACTTTAAACACTGCCTGTTGGCATGAAAGGCCAAAATCAGAAGGAATTTGAATGAAAAAAGCATTAATAACAAGTGGGAGAAATCATGACTTAAGATCTGTGGGTGATATTGACTTATCCTTTTTTACACCATCAAGTGTAAAACAGAGATTTTTCATCTATGAACATCAAAATAAAGAGAAGTCACAGAAAGATATATAATTCAAATTTAGGAGTCTGATTGAATTCAGGAGTTTTCTGCCTGAAAACACTGCCTTATGACATGAAAGGCATAAATCAGCAGGAATTTATATGAAAAAAAGGTTAATAATAAGTGGGATAAGTAATGACTTAAGATCTGTGGGTGATCAGGACTTATATCCCTTTCTACCCCCATGAAGTATAAAAAGAGGGAGATTTCGTCTATAAACATAAATATACAGGGAAGTTCCATGAAGATATATACTGCACCCTTTGGAGTTTGATTTAATTCAGCAGGTTTCTTTCTGAAAGCACCGCCTGTCCACCTGAAGGGCCTAAATCAGCAGGAATTTGAATGAAAAATGGGTTAGTAACAGGTGGGAGAATTCATGAATTAAGAACTGTGGGTGATATGGAGTTATATCATTTTCTACCTCATGAGGAGTAAAATATAAATTTCATCTATGATCATAAAAGTACAGAGAAGTCATAAAAGATATATACTGCACCTTTTGTAGTCTGATTGAATTGAGGACGTTTCTCACTGAAAACAGTGTGTGTTGGCCTGAAAAGTTCGAAATTAGCAGGAATTTAAATGAAAAAAGAGTTAATAACAAGTGGGAGAAATCATGACTTAGGATCTGTGGGTGATATGTAAATATATCCTTTTCTACTCCATGTAGTGTAAAACAGAGATTTCATCTATAATCATCAGAACACAGAGAATTCACAGAAAGATATATACTGAATTCTATGGATTCTGATTGAATTCAGGAGGTTTCTCGCAGAAAACACTGCCTGTTGGCCTGAAAGGCATAAATCAGCAGGTATTTCAGTCAACAAAGGGTTAATAACAGGTGGGACAAATCATGACTAAGATCTGTGGGTGATATGGTTTGTATCCTTTTCTACCGTATGAAGTGTAAAACATAGAGATTTCATCTATGATCATCATAGTACAGAGAAGTCCCTGGACAATATATAATGCAATCTTAGGAGTCTGATTGAATTCGGGAGTTTTCTGCCTAAAAACACTGCCTTATGGCCTGGAAGGGATAAATCAGCAGTAATTTGAATGAAAACAGTGTTGTTAATAACAAGTGGGAGAAATCATGATTTAAGATCTGTGGGTGATATGGACGTATATCCTTTTCTACACCATGAAGTGTAAAACAGAGAGAGATTTCAACTATAAACATCAACACACAGGGAAGTTCCCTAAAGATATATACTGCACCCTTTGGAGTGTGATGGATTTCAGGAGGTTTCTCTCTGAAACACTGCCTGTTGCCCTGGAAGTCCTAAATCAGCAGGAATTTGAATGAAAAAAGGGTTAATAACAGGTGGGAAACTACATGACTTAAGATGTGTTTGTGACATGGACTTATATCCTTTTATACCCCATGAAATGTAAAACATAGTTATCATCTATGATCAACAAAGTACAGAAAAGTCACAGTAAGAGATATACTGCATACTCTGGAGTCTCATTGAATTCAGGAGGTTTCTCGCTGAAAACAATGCCTGTTAGTCTGAAAGGCCAAAATAAGGAGGAATTTGAATGAATAAATTGTTAATGACAAGTGGGAGAAATCATGAGTTAAGACCTTGGGTGATATGGACTTACATCCTTTTCTACTCCATGAAGTGTAAAACATAGAGAGACTTCATCCATGATCATCAAAGTAAAGAGAAGTCACAGAAAGGTATACAAGGCACCATTTGGTGTCTGATTGAATTCAGTGGTTCTCTCTGAAAACACTGCCGCTTTGCCTGAAAGGCCTAAATCAGCAGCAATTTAAATTAAAAAGGGTTAATAACAAGTGAGAGAAATCATGACTTAATATATATGGGTGATATGCTCTTATATCCTTTTCTAACCATGAATTGTAAAACATATATTTCATCTCTGATCATCAAAGTACAGAGAAGTCACAGAAAGCTATATACTGCACCCTTTGGGTTCTGATTGATTCAGGAGTTTTCTCCCTGAGAACACTGCCTGTTGGCTGGCAAGCCGTAAATAAGCAGGAAATTGAATGAAAAAAGGATTAACAACAAGTGGGAGAAATCATGACTTAAGATCTTTGGGAGATATGGATATATCCTTTTCTAGCTCATGTAGTGTAATACATAGAGAGATTTTGTCTATGATCATCAAAGTACAGAGAAGTCTCAGAAAGATATATACTGTACCCTTTGGAGTGTGACTGAATTCAGGAGCTTTATCGCTTTAAACACTGCCTATTGGGGTGAGAGGCCTAAATCAGCAAGAATTTGAATGAAAAATCCGTAATAACAAGTGGGAGAAATCATGACTTAAGATCTGTTGTATTATGGACCTATATCCTTTTCTACCCCATGAAGTGTAAAACATAGATTTCATCTATGATCACCAAATACAGAGAAATCACAGAGAAACATATACTGAACCCTTGGTGTGTGACTGAATCAGGAGGTTTCTCACTGAAAACAATTCCTTTTGGCCTGGAAGGCATAAATCAGCAGGAATTTGAGTGAAAAAAGGGACAGTAAAGAGTGGGAGAAATCATGACTTAAGAACTGTGGGTGATAAGGAGTATATTCTTTTCTACCCCATGAAGTGTAAAACATAAATTTCATCTATGATCATCAAAGTACAGAGAAGTCAGAAGAGGTATATAGTGCACCTTTTGTAGTCTGATTGAATTTAGGAGGTTTCTCACTGAAAACACTGCATGCTGGCCTGAAAGGCCTAAATAAGCAGGAATTTGAATGAAAAAATGAGTTAATAACAAGTGGTAGAAATCCTGACCTAATATGTGGGTGATATGGACTATATCCTGTTCTACCCCATGAAGTGTAAAATGTAGATTTCATCTATGATTGTCAAAGTACAGAGAAGTCACAGAGAGATATATACTGCACCCTTTGGTGTCTGATCGAATTCAGGAGGATTCTCGATGAAAACTCTGCCTGTGGGACTGAAAGGCCTAAACATCATGAATTTGAAAGAAAAAGGTTTAATAACAAGTGGGAGAAATCATGACTTAAGCTCAGTATGTGATATGGATTTATATCCTTTTCACCCCATGAAGTGTAAAAAATACAGAGATTTCATCTATGATTATCATAGTACAGAGAAGTCACAGAAGGATATAAATGCAATCTTATGAGGCTGATTGAATTCAGGAGTTTTCTCCTGAAAACTCTGCTTTATGGCCTGAAAGGACTAAATAAGAGGAATTTGAAGTAATGAAGGGTTAATAACAAGTGGGAGAAATCCTGAGTTAAGATCCTTGGGTGATATGGTCTTATGTCTTTTATACCCCATGAAGTGTAAAACACAGACAGATTACATCTATAAACATCAACGTATAGTGAAGTTCCAAAAGGATATATACAGCACCCTTTGGAGTCTGATTGAATTCAGGAGGTTTCTCGCTGAAAATACTGCCTGATGCCCTGAAAGGCCTAATTCAGCAGGAATTTGAATGGAAAAAGGGTTAATAACAGGTGGGAGAATTCATATGACTTAAGATCTGTGAGTGATATGGACTTATATCATTTTCTACCCAATGAAATGTAAAACATAGATTTCATCTATGATCATCAAAGTACAAGAAGTTACAGAAAGATATATACTGCATCCTTTGGAGTCTGATTGAATTCAGGAGGTTTCTCCCTGAAAACAATGCCTGTTCGTCTGAAAGGCCTAAATCAGCAGGAATTTGAATGAAAAAAGGATTAATAACAAGTGGGAGAAATCATGAATTAAGATCTGTGAGTAACATGGACTTATAGCCTTTTATAATCCTTGATGTGTACAACATAGAGAGAATTGATCCCCTAACAACAAAGTATAGAGAAGTTACAGTAAGATAGAAACTTCTGCTTTGGAGTCTCTTTGAATTCAGGAACATTTGCGCTGAAAACGCTACAGGTTCGCCAGAAAGGCCGAAATCCGCAGGAATTGAATGAAAATATGGGTTTGTAATAAGTGCTCCAAATCACGAATCTTAAGAAGTGCAAGTGAGATGGACTGGTATTCATTCCCCTGCTTGAATTGTACAACATGGAGAGAAATGATCACTAAACAACAAAGTACTAAGAAGTTACATTAAGATATAAACTGCTCCAAGGAGCCTACTCTTCTTACCAGCGTTCACACTGAACATGCTGGCAGTTCGCCTGAAAAGCCCAAATCCTCAGGATATTGAGTGAAAACTAGGGTTTTTAGTAAGTGCTAGAAATCACGAAACCTAAGAGGTAGAGGTGAGGTGGACTGGGATTCTCTTCTACTCCTGTTAGGGTACAACAGAGCGGCATTTCATCTCTATACATCAAAGTACAGAGAAGTTACAGTAAGATATAGGCTTCTCCTTTGGAGTCTGTTTGAATTTAGGAGCTGTCTGTCTGAAAACGCCATCCCTTCACGTGAAAGGCGGAAAGCCTGAGGATTTTGAAAGAAAACTCGGTTTAGTAAGAAGTGCTAGAAATCATGAAATTTAAGTGCTGGATGTGAGATGGACTCATTTTCTACTCTCCTCCCTAAAGTGTACAACATGAAGAGAATTCCTCTCTCAACATCAAAGGACAGACAAGTTGCAGTAAGATATAAAGTTCTCCTTAGGAGCCTGCTTTGTTTCAGCAGTGTTCTCGCTAAATATGCTGGCAGTTCGCCTGAAAGGCCGAAATCCTCAGAATTTTGTTTTTGTTTGTTTGTTTATATTTTGCATCATTTCATTTCCTGGGGGTCCCCCACCACCTCCCCTTCCCACCCGCTCCAGCTGGTCCCCATTCTCCCCTTGTGCAGTTTCATTTGGTTGACCATATATTAGTGAAACCATTTGGTTTCTGTCCCTTTCTATCTGGCTCGTTTCTGCTAGAATGATTTCTTCTAGGTACATCCAGGTTTCCATAAATTCATCTAATTTGTCATTTTTAATTGATGAGTAATATTCCA
>PVHY01031755.1:0-12392 GCA_004024945.1 Uropsilus gracilis | reverse complement strand
GAACCCTCCTAACTCATTCACCCTACAGCCTTCTACCATTTTTTTCTTTGTGTTAATATTAATCCAATCAGCACTGCCATGCCGCTGAAAGGAATCAGTACCAATAAAGCACCTAGCGCAAGACCTGTGCCTAGTAGGTGCTCACAAAAGGGAGCAGAGCTGTTGCTGCCATTATGTGATGGTGTGTCTAATGGTGTGTCTTACAAAACCATTATGTAATGGTTTTGACCCAACGTGGCCATGAATCTCAGTCTCAGGTGTGAGGGGTTTGCACCTACTGGGATGGACCTTAATGGGTAGAGAACCATTTCTGTGATGAAGTTCTGGGTACCAGACAGAGCAATTAGGTTCACAGCCTAGCGCCTGAGAATGAGGGCTCTTATCCTCAGACCAGTGGCTTCCGAAATGGCTGTACTTTATGGAAGCTTTGTCAAGTCCTAAACTACTCAGAACTCTTATACCTGAATCACCAAGGCCGGAACTAAGAAACTAGTATTTTAACCAGCTCCGGTCACATTGGGCAGCTGTTAGTCTAATCAGTTGACAAGTGTTTCTAAAATCTAAAGGAAGAGACTTTAGACTCCCACAATGCATGAGACACCAAATTCAGGAACCCAGTTTTTTCGAGACTAGGTCTCACTATGTTGCCCGGGGTAGTCATGATCTTCAGCCTCAGCCTTCCAGGTAGCTGGAATTACAAGTGCCCACCACCACGCCCAGATGCTTTTTGAGACCAGATCTCCTATGTTGCCAGGGGTAGTCTCGAACCCACTAACTCAAGTGATCCTTGGCCTCTTGCCTCCCAGAGCTTGGATTACAGGTGCATGCTACCACACCGGGCAGGAACACAGTTCTGGTCCCCTACATAGGGGACTTACATCCTTCCCTACACTCCCATAAAGGAGGGCCTTGACTGGTGGTCTGCTGCACCCCCACCTTGCTGCCAGCAGCATGGTGGACCTAGCAGGGGCGTGGGTGGCAGTTGGCTGCATTCTTTGGGAAACACTGCATCTCTAATCTTGGGTTTCTCTTTCCCCCGGGGATTCAGTCAATTAATGGACCTAAGGTAGGTTATGGTGATTTGCTTAGCAACCAGAGCCAGGCAACATGTGCTGAGGCCAGAGATTGATACAGGGTAGTGACGCAGTTAACCCTCGTGGGCAGAGTCTGAGAGAAAGACCCCCATGAATAAAAAAGGGAAGCAGGAAGAGAGGGCATATATATAAAAAAGGAAGAGATGAGAATAGCAGACTGATAGAACAGGCCCATGTGGCCTGCCACGGGAAGCCCCCTGGAAGAATGAGCTGGTGGTGGCAAGGAACCACATGGTGGGAGAGTGGCTGGCAGAGACACAGCCGGTGTGGAGTTGGATGCCAGAATGGCGGGCCGGTGGCGACCAGGGGCTGCTGAGGGCAAGCGTGGTGGATTTGGCCAGATGCCACCAAAGGCGGGCCTGGTAAGGAAGCTCGTGGAGCTGCAGCAAGGTGGCATATCTGGAAAACTGATTTGGGATCAGCAATTGTGGAAGAAATTTGAAGAGCCTTAGAAAAGCAGAGCAGCTCAGAACACTGGAGAAGAAGTGAAGATGCTAGAGAAAAGATTGCAATTTGCAGAGTGCCTACCTCAGTTTTGAAGGGGCAAAGGGGCACCATCTTGGACATGTGTCTTTGGGAACTTTGGAACTGAAAATGGTGACTGGGGTAAGAGAACTGGCCACTTGTGGCTGTGAGGACTTTTCGTTAATTCCTGGTTAATTTTCCTTGTTAATAAAACCCTGTTGTTTAAACTGCTTTTGTCTGGCAACTGCTACGCATGGGTGGTACAAACCTGAGGGAACCTGGGAGGCAGTAGCCACTTTTTAAAAGTAGCCTGTTGATTGGAAGCTTCTGCTCTTTTGACCCGATTTCAAGATGAGGGAGCAACAGAGTTCCTATACTCAAAGGCATTCTCAGTCCATGGAGGGAGAGAAGCATTAACACAAAATCACAGAAATAAACGCACAGTTCCAGGCAATGCAGTGAGGGAGGGAACGTCAGGGTGCTGGAAGAGGAGTGACAGGGATGGGGAGCCCTGGCCTGGTCTTGGCAATCAACTAGTGTTTCCTGGGGAACAGGGATGGATGGGTGTCCACCACCAAGGTTCATTCATGGTGAGGAGGGCAAAGTAGAAAGAACACCATGTGCAAAAGTCAGTGGTGGAAAAGAGCTGGCACTTTTAGAGAATGGCACTGTCTGTTACCATGTCTGTGAGCACAGAAAGAAGACTGAGGAGGGAGACAGGCAGAGGCCATGGCGCAGAGGCCTCATGGAGCCTCACACAGGTTGTGAAGGAGTTGATTTTCTTCCATGAGCAGTGGGTGACCACTGGTGGGCAGGGCGCAGCAGGGGGGAGCTGAATCAGACTAGAGGGCTACAGCTTTCCAATCCCTAGTAAATCAGCCTCAGTGTGTCTGTGCAATCTTCCCATTTCTTCCCCTTTTGCATGCAGTGTGTGTCTGTGCATGCGTGTTCAGAGTGTATGTTTGCATGAATGTCTGCAAGGATCTCAGGTCAGCTTAGGAAGTCATTCTATGTGGGAAGGCATTCCACATTCCTGTGGAGGCAGAGACGAACAACTTAAAAATGAGTTCCTTCAGATGCCACCAACAATCTATCAGGTCTTTCTAGCTTTAAGGTCTCATTTAATATAGCTTCAGGGCCATCATGATATATTTGCTTCCTTCTGCTGGGCATTCCCATAAGACCCTATTCTACATAAATTCTGTTTGCCTTACAAGGTCTAGTCCACTTCCCACCTCTTCCAGGAAGCCTTCCCTGATCTACACTGTGAATTAATGCCTCCTGTTTCTGCGTTGCCACACTTCTCCGTACCTCCCTTGCAACCCAGGCTTGACATCAGGATGCTTGTGAATTGGTTCACTGAGCCCAAGTTGGCCTCCTCACAAAGGGACAAGGACTCTGCTAGACTCATGCGCTTTCCCCACAAGGGTTGTCTCTGCTCCTCTGGGTACTCAGGAGCGGCTGCTGAGTCCGTAGAACTGCTGGGGTTGGGGAGCTTACCTGTGAGGGCATCGGGGGGTGTAAGCTTGTCAGCGGCATCGTAGTATTCCTCATCTGAGCTGCCATCCTCAAAGGCCAGTGGCAGATGCGGGCTCAGGGCGTCCAACGTGGTTCTGGGCTGGGCCTCAGTCCAGCCCTGCTGACCCCAGGCTGGTGGGGCACCCCCCTGACGAGAAGCTGTGCTCTCCGAGCTGTCGCTCAGGTGGCTGGCGGGGGAGACACTGGAGCACAGGTTGTAGTAGTCAGCCCGGCTGCTCTCATACAGCCCGGGGTCCAGCCTGACCACACTTAGTTCTGGTCCCCAGCAGAAAGGCTCGGGAGCGGGGTTCTCAGAAAACTCTTTTTTCTGGCTGTCCCTTGGGGCCAGGTCCAGGAGACAGAGGAAGCCGCTTGTTTCAATACCTCTTCTCCCCTCTTGGCTGTTGGCATCAAGGCTCCCCGGGAAGCCTAGCGAGCTAAAGTGGAAGAAGCCAGACCTGCTGGAGGAGCAGGCATCCAGGTCATCCTCTTCCAGGGCGTCCATGGACTCGCTGGAGCCACTGGTCCTGCAGCCTCTGCTCTCGGTGTTAGCAGAGTCAGATGCCTCGGACTCGGCACTATCTGTCATGCTGCTCGCCCCGCAGATGCTGGGGCCCCTCCTGGCCCCCTCGGGCCCAGGGCTGCCTGCAGGAGGCTGCTCCTCTTTCACGAGAGTTCTGGAGGGGCCTGGCTTCAGCACGTGTCTCTCTGACAGGGGCTCCAGCACACAGTCCACTTCTGAGGACTCCTCTGAGTCACTGCACACCCGGGATTCGTAGCCTACAACACAGGGGACGTGAAGGGTTACAAAACAGCATTCAGGGTTATGCAGAGGCTTAGGTACCCCCCACCCCCGACTCTTACTCTAGTTGCCTCCCCCACGCATGACCCAGAAGAAAAAAATCAAGATTCAGAAAAGTGGCCAGTGCAGTTCAGGCTATTGCTTCCTTCTGCTGGGCACTCCCATCAAACCCTTTTCTAAATAAATTCTGTTTGCCTCATAAGGTCTAGCCCATTTCCCACCTCTTCCAGGAAGCCTTCCCTGATCTACACTGTGAATTAATGCCTCCTGTTTCTGCGTTGCCACACTTCTCCGTACCTCCCTTGCAGCCCAGGCTTGACATCAGGATGCTTGTGAATTGGTTCACTGAGCCCAAGGAGGCCTCCTCACAAAGGGACAAGGACTTCCTAAGCTTACCTGAGATCCTGAGCTGGTTCTGTGGAACTCAAAACCCCATGTTCTCCTACATCCGGTCCCCTGTTCCTAATCCACCTGAACCTCTAAAAGGAGACAGAATTACTGCAGCCCTTCTTCCAAGAAGACCTCTCTCTCCACGGAAACATGAAGGTATTGAACTGGATTTCACTTTGCTGTGGGCTGTGTCATCCAGCTTTGCTATGTACCTCTTCAGATTTCAGCTCTGTCTTGCTCTGAGCATGAAAACCAGGGAGGGGCTCATATTTAAAAATAAAACAAACAATAAACCCTGATATACTGAGTCAAGGATCTATGGAATTTGACCTGGAAATATGTATTGTTAGCAACTTGGTAAGGATTCTGAGGCTGCTGAATTGGCACTTTTCTGGAGCCTGGTCCTGGGGACCCACTGCTGCAACAGAACTTCCAGGACAGTAAACACTCATCTATGCGCCAGGATTTTCTGCCTAGAATTCACAATCATAGAGGTGGGGCCTTGAGCCAGACTGCCAATCTCTCCACCATCATAAGCCTTCAGAGAGAACTTTTGGAAATCTCTTTGATCACATCACACTACTTAAACCCTCTGAGGCCTTTCCTGGCCTCCAGGGAAGAGCTTATGCTTAATGCTAATGCCTCTCATAGGATGGCCTAACCCTCCTCTGCTGCCTGGTGAGTCACTCATGGCTGCTCGTCCATGCTCCAGGTACCACAGTTTCTCATAGTTCACAACCTGGCCCTTTGGCTCCTCCCTCTCTGCTATCTCCTCTGCTTCAAATCATCTTTCATCCTTTCTTTGCCTGATTAACTCCAGTATCTTCTCTGACCACTGCCACCTGTCCCACCAGAACCTGCCATCACACCTCTACTACAGCATTGTCCTCCTCTATGCTGCTCCCTGAGGGGGCTTCTTTTCACCAATTATAAGTAACAAATGCCCCAAACCCATCACATCCTAACTATTTACTTCACCCACCATCATCTTATCTCGAGATTACTCCTGTCTAGTTTATCTGCATGGAGTCATTGCTATGGAATGGCGAGCTACTTGAGCATCCCTTCCCACATTGATGACATTGATATGGGGTGGATCGGCAGCTGGGGCCTCTGGTAGTGACATAGTTGAAAATTGTGTTGGGCACCAACTGGCCTGGGGGGCAGGATCTGAAAGACCCGTGAGAAGAAATGAGAAGAGCGAAAAGGGTGCATAGAAAGATGAGAGGAGAGGTGGAAAGAGATGATGGCGGGCCAATAGTGGAACCCAAGTGACCAGGATGGGCGAAAGCCCCCTGGAAGAATGAGCTGGTGGTGGCAAGGAGCCATGGTGGGAGAGTGGCCTGCAGGAGAGCAACTGATATGGAGAGCATGGTGCAGCAGTAAGGTGGCATGGAAAGTTGGTATCTGGAGATAGGCAGGGATTGGAAAGCTGATTTTGCATCAGCATTGGTTGACAGAGCTTGAAGAGCCTTGGAGAAGCCACAACTTGGAACGCTGGAGAGAGAAGAAGCAAAGAGAAGACAGAAAAGAAAGACTGGATCTTGTAGAGTGCCTGCCTCAGGTTTGGAGGGGCAAAGGGGCACCATCTTGGACATGTGTCTTTGGGACCTTTGGAACTGAAAATGGTGACTGGGGTAAAATAACTGGCTACTTGTGGCATTAAGGACTTTTTGTTTTCCTGGTTAATTTTCCTTGTTAACAAAACCCTGTTGTTTAAATTGCATTTAACTGGCAAGTGCTACACAAGGGCGGTATGAATCTGGTAAGAATCTGGGCAGGAGAATCTGCATTTTCTTTTTTTTTTTTGGAGACTAGGTCTCGCTATTTTTGCCTGTGGAACTGCAGGCTCTCGTTGCCCGGGGTACCACAGACTCAAGCGATCCCCAGTCTCAGCTTCCCAGGTAGCTGAGACTACAGGCGTGCACCACCATGCCCAGCTATTTTTTTGGAACTAGGTCTCACTACAGGCCCCAGGCGGGACTCGAACCATGATCCCTAGCCCCGGCCGCTTCATAGGCTGAAGCTTACGGGCACGAGCCACTGTGCCCAGCCCAGAAGCTGCATTTTGAAAGTGCTGCTTTTTTCCTTTGGCTTGTTGGTTAGAGGCGTCTGCCCTATTTTGACCCAATATCAACATCATCTGGAGAGCTTGAAGTTACCCACAGTGGGAATTTTTATACTATAAAAATAGGCAACTGATTCAAATCAGAGTTGAGATTTTTTTTTAAACCCACAGAAACAGCTGTTTAACAGAGATCAGTAAACCACTGGAAGAATACTGTGTTGATAGTACTGAAACTAAAGCTGAATAGAAACTGGAAGCCTCTACTATTTCATTTGCTTTTATGATGTGGTTTTGAGCCCTTTCTATCTCCAGGTATGCTCTCCTTGTAAACATGTAAGGTTGGGAATTCCTATTATAATCAAGAGAATGCAAAAAAGACTCTGGAGGCCTGGAACAAGAGACTAGGTCATCTGCATTTTCCTCAACAAGTAAAGAAAACCTCTTTTGTTGACAAAGACAAAAGACAGTAGATGTTAGAGATCTACTCTCTAATACTGCAAGGAATCAGAGACTTGAAACAGGATTCCTTGGCTTTAGCAGACTCGCAGGTACAAAGATAGCTTCTCTACTAGAGATTTAGGGAAGATCAGTCATTTATCAGGAAATAAATGGAGACCTAGTTCTCATCCATTTGAGTGGAAACCTCAGCTCAACCCAATTCACCACCTCCATTTAGGCAGCCCTAAAGATCAGGGAAATGGGTCCTCACTGGGGCAAGTTCCAGCACCTCACCTTCTTCAGCAGATATACGGTGCACCTGTTGTTTGTTTCCTGGCCAGAGGAAAATGGACGTGACAGGGTCAACAAACAGCCTGTAGTAGCCAGCAATCAGGCAGGCTAGGTCTTTTGCACTGTTGGATTCCAGCAGCAAAGTCAGAACCTTTGAAGGTAAAGAGGATGTGCATGCTTAAAAAGACCTAAGGGACTATGTGCCAAGGAGAGAGTCCAAATAAATCCAGTCATGGTCCACAGTCAGACTCCCATATACCTCTTATCTATAAGACTTGAAATGACCATTCGTGCATATGTACACACACAATCACACATGCATATGCACATACATATGGACAGTGGATTCTTCCAATCCAATCTACAAGGTCTCCTGCCTCTCCAGCCACCCCAATCTATGCTGTTCATTTTTACAGTAGGGCCTTTTTAAGACCTGGCCTAGAAAAGGAAAAGGAACACAAGCAAATGAATGAGGGAGAGGCTGATAAGAATAATAAATCACTATCCTTGAACATGTGGGGATTAAAGTAAAGAATAAATACAGGATCTCCCTGAGAGGGTCAGGAAATATGGTGCATCATTTACCCACTTCCTGGCTCCCATTCAAAACTCTTGGGCAGTCATTTGACCCTGAGCATGTGATAAAATCTCTGATGTTCCTAAGTATGTACACAGGATCCTACTTAATTTACACAAAAAAAACCTTTAGGATCTGCTCAGGAAAATGTCTCTGTTTTTGACAGAGCAGGATGGACAATTCATCTTTTAAGCAAATGATAGAAATTAGACTTTATTAATATCCAAAATCAGATAAAGTAATTTTAGAATTACTAAATAAAGCTAGATAAAGAATACTTTAGCCCCAAATTCCACAAGCTGGATCCAGATTCTCTTCTCCAGGTATTACCTTGATGTCCTGAAGATACACTTTGACCATGCTCACTTTCTCAGACTCTTCCATCAGCTCAACCCGACTGATGTTTGCAAACTCAGCCATTGTGGACATGATGTTGAGTTTGCTGTTGATAATTTGGCTAATCCCATACTTTGCTCCCACCAGAAGGGCGATGTAGGATTCTCTATCCTGTAACTACAGAAAGGTAGAAGGGGAATTAGTTTCCATTCACAAACTAGTGAAAATACAATGCAAATGTCAGAAGTGATACCACTCTGTAAACTCTGATTCCTACTCCAGTCCCTCACCACTGCTTCCCTAGATTCCCCAATCATAGTTAGATTAAATATAATTTAATCTCCCATAAGTCTCTTCGCAGTACACAGTCAACCCACTGGACGGCTACCTGTTCCAGAAACACAACCTGTACTTTCATGTTGATGTGTATTTCAGACATGCCATGTCCTCCTCTTGGATCCCCCTACCTGCCAGCATTACCTGTGGAAATTCTGACTCTTGGAACCCTCTGCCTGCTAGCATTATTTATGGGAATTCTTTAAATTCTTTCGTTATCTATGGAAATTCTTTAAACCCTCTTTAAATGTTTCCATCGAAGGCTAATATGAAAAGACTTATGTGCTCTGATGGTCAAAGTGGCACTACCCCCAATTGCCAAGCCACAGAATATAAATGCCTTACATAAATGCCTTAAAACAGATAAACTGGTAAATAAATTGTAGAATAAAGATTGAATGACATATTGTGAAGCCATTTGAAAAGGTGCCTTTTGGGACAAAAATGGTTGGACCATGAGGAGATTATGCTAAGTGAAATAGCTCAGAAGGGGAAGGTTATCGGGTGGTTTCACATATCTGGGGGATATAAATAACAAAAACATATCCTGACAAAGCACAGAAAAAGTAATTCTTATAGTTATCATAGGGAACAGACAGAGGAGAAAGGGTGTACGAAGGGCAGGAAGGAGGGTATTGGCCAGGGAAGTCTGGGAACAGGTGAAACATGAGTACATATGGAGATGTAAATATGTAGCTCCAAAGTTATGCAGCTATGTAAACAACTGACAGATAAAATAAGTAAAAGCTTCCATCAATACCAGCTTCCCACAGAAAACAACTGCCTGGTCTTTGTCTCCTCAAATCAGAATGGTCTTTTTCCTCATTGTTGCAATACAACTTCCACTGTACCTCTCTGATGGCACTGAGCTAGGACTTGTTATTATAATTATTTGCAATTGAATCTCATATTCTATGTTATGGTCCTTACTGACAGATTCTGTATTCGTCTACAGTAGTAGCCCCCAAGAGCCTGAACTGATTCAACATGGTTGATTTCTTCTCTGGTTATCTGTTCTTCCCTTACAGAGGAAAGGTAAAGGGAATTACAGCAAGACATTGACAACTGGGGGAGGCAGGATTAACTCCTGGGAAAATTAGGACATTTTTCTTAGACATTGAAGCTTTCCTTCCTGTGATTCAATTTCTTCCACCTCTTGATAATCTTCCTTGTTCATGACTCCATCTGTTGTTCCCCTTCCGCTATCTGAAGCTCTTCTTTTTTTCCCTCAAAACACTGATTCTCTTCTTCTATCTAAACTGCAGGTCAGCAATCTGATTAAACTGACTTCATCACTAAAAATGACCGAGAGGCATTCACTGAAAGGAGCTTTGTTAACATATATAAAAAAAATCTCTGTAAATTGCCTGGCTTGGTGCTGGAAAGTTCTGTGCTCACTGAGTGGTGGGGGGAAGTGTTCCCTGAAGTTACACCCCTAGGTTACTGAAAGTGCTGAGAAGCACAGCTGGTGCTTCTCAAATGAAAGTTGGAGGGGGAAAGGGGAACAGAGAAGCGGGCTCCTCTGCTTCTCTTGTTCTTTCTCAGGTTCTCCCCTGAATTCTTTCCTTCTGAACATTCTGGGCCCCTGCTGGGAAGTCTCACAATCTTATCACTCCTTCACAATTATAATATTTCCTCTTCACCTTCATATACCCATTGGACAGTACCCTATGTCTAGAAGACCTTCTCCTTTGTACTTAAATCTGGCCAGATCCAACCTTCTTGCTGTTCCATTATCCCTTCCCCTTCCTATACTCAACTTGAAGCTACCAGTGGAAACTTCTATTTTCAAAATCTACACAATATCCCTGTGCCTCTCTCATAGCTTTGCTTTATCTTGGGAGTTACTATGCTCCATCTTTCCAGGGCAGAAGTTATGTCTCTTTAGCTCTGCCTCCCCCAGTTTCTATGACAGAGCAGCATCAAGCAAGCACATGATAAACACTCATGGAATCATAAATTTTAACTTCCCCAACAAACTCTAGTGCATGGCAAAGTTCTTATAGTTTCTGGCTAAAAGACACATTGATCTTTAGGATTTCTGGGTTCCAGTTCTCTAATACATACCATTAAAGTAGCATTAAAGATTTTCCCACCATACGTCTTGAGCTCCCCAAGAATCTGCAGATAGTTTAAACGTAGCTGGGCAGCAGAAATAAGTTGCTTAAACAGAAAAGAAAAAAAAAAAAAGACCGTTGAAGTGAGAGTTAGTTATGGACTTGCCTAAAATCTAGGCAAAGCTAAAATCTTTTTTTCTTGGGTTTCACAACAAATGGCTGGGAGAGAGTATAGCAGGTAGAGAGGGGACTGGCAGAGGTCACAGCTGTATTACCTTCTGTCGGGGTTCTAGCAAATTCTGGTTCCTCTTCATGTGGAAACTAATGGCTTTCTTGATGTCTTTGCCTTTCATGTTTCGGAGTAAAGTTGGAGATATAAAGTTCTCTATGCCCCAGTCTTTCCTGCCATGAGACAATGGAGACAAGAGGAGTCATTTTCCCATTGTACTATGGCTCCAAGGAAGGGCCTAATTACATTTGATTCAGTCCCTAGTGTTCTCAAAATATTGCAATTAGAAGAGATTTTTTTTTCCTCAAGAGAAGAGATTGCGTGTGTTTGCTTATCTGTGTATTTATCCAAATACACACACCACAAAACAGCCACATTCAGGAATAAAGCCCACTGATCATTCAGGAGTTGAGCCCCATTGATCCGGGAGCTCTTTACTCATCATCACATGGAAACATGCTCATGGGAACTCCCAGCATCCGTGAGTCCCTGAGGCTGTACTTCAAATGGTGCCCGTCTGGCAGTCTCACAATATCCCATCAGCTTCTCAAATCACAGGTTCTCAGATCCCACTCCCTGGGTTAGACCTAGCAGATCAAGGAAAGAGCTAAGAATCTGTTTTATTTTTCAAGTCTGATTGCCTCATCTTATTTTGATGCCCAACAGGACAGGGCGAAGATCTGGTAAGGGGGTTGGCAAACCTGGCTGAAACTGTGTAGTGTAAAGTGATATTTTAAGCTAAGAATCAGAAGGCATGGAAATCCAGGGACTTGGAGCTGCCTGAGTAGAACTGGCTCACATCCTCATCCTAAGGCATACTAGTTTCCAGGGCACCCTGCTCTTAGAAGAGCTTTACACTGAGCTTGTCAACAGATATCCCCAGACATCCTGGGAAGTTACAGAAGGAGCCTGTATCTTTCCGTCTGTTGTCAGCTTCTCCCCCAGAGGGTGTTGCCAGGCTTGAGTTTCTAGGAGCCAGGCCTGATGGGAAAGGTTGGAGAGGGGAGTGGGGGGGGAAGACAATGGACAGAGGGCAGGTGGGTGATTCCAGTATCCAGGTCAAGGGTCAGGCATGCTACCAATGCATCATGGGACACAGGAGTCTCCTGGCACTCACTCTATGTATTTCAAAGAGATCTTCTGTGGCTGTGCACAAGCATAGATCCGCTCCTGGATGTGCAGGGCTGCGAGTCGGAGCGCAGAGCTACATTTCATTTCCACAGCAAAGCGCTCCTGGAGCACGTCGCTACAGCTCTAGAAGAGATCACAGCATGCCATTGGGAAACAGGAACAGACGGATTGTGTTCCTTGGTCCTCTCAGATGAAAGGCAACAGGGCCAGGAGCTCAGCCTTGAGAACTGCTGCTGCCAGTTCTTGGCTGAGTTACTAAGACTCTCTGAGCACTGGTGTCTTCCCTTTGCTGAGGATAGTCAATTCTACCTTACAGGGAGTCAGTGAAGTTTAGAGGTACAGAGTCTCAGGTCCCAATCCCTGCATTTGATAGCAAGTAGAAGGCACACAGAATTACAGAAATACAAAATAAACAAGTATAAAGAAATGTTATTAGTCAATGGGTATGCGCTATCTCATCTGTAAATGGTTCCTTTTCATCAGAATAAAAAGAAATACAATAAATCCCACCTACAGAGGTAGTTTAGGGGGGAGCACTTGGCTAGAAGCCCATTTTTGGCTCTCCCACTAAATGAATGACAGAAGCAAATCATGCGATCTTTACAAGACTGTTTCATTATCTTTAAAATAAGACCTTAAATTCAAAAGGACACATGTACA
>PVHY01031754.1:0-12393 GCA_004024945.1 Uropsilus gracilis | reverse complement strand
AGTCTCCAAAGGTGATTTGTGATCACCCACCAGTATTAATCAGAATCATTTGGAAATGCTCAAGCTATATTAAAATGAATATTCCTCAACATTCTGCATTATAGAATCAACTTTTAGAGAAAGATCAAGCGGTATCTATGCTTCCCATGAACTTCCAGATTATTCTCATCCACATTAGCTTGAGAACAATGAAAATTTTACTGTTAAGTTTTCAGGCCTTCTCACTTGATCTTCAAAACCAGATCATAAGGCCAGGCATGGTGGTGTGCATGCCCATAGGTGGCAGCCTAGGAAGCCATGGCCTGGGCCAGGAATTGCAGTTCGAGTATGGGGGCACATAGCGAGAACATAGTCCCCAAAAAAGAGCTGGGTATGGTGGCGCGCACCTCTAATTCCAACTACCTGGGAAGCTGAGGCTGGGGATTGCTTGAGTCTGTGGTACCCTGTGAGCCTGCGGTTCCACGAGCAAAAACAGCGAGACCTAGTCTCAAAAAAACAACTATCTTATAAGCCAGGAGAGGGGTTTCCAACTTTATAACATAGAACATTTGTTGAAAACATCTGTATTATTAGAGCTGGGTGTGGTGGTACACACCATAATCCCAGCTTCCTGGGAAGTCAAGGCTGGGGATTGCTTGAGTCTGTGGTACCACAGGCAACATGAGACTGCGGTTCCAAGGGCAAAAATAGCAAGACCTAGGCTTTAAAAAAAAAAGAAAAGAAAAGAAAGAAAAAAGAAAACATCTGTATTGACCATACAGGATGAGAGAGTGTTCTTGGCCTATTCCTAGTAAGAAAAACATGTATATTTCTCCAGAAAAGAATGCAAAATTGGGAGAGGTTTAAATGAAAGCCAGAGGACAAAATGGTCACTTCTGTCTTGGGTTTGAGTAAGGACTACAAACTGACATTGCTGGAAAGGAAACAGACAACTAGATTATGACTTCATTAATCATGATGATGAGGAAGAATCTAGCTCTGAGATGTTTCCAACCCTTGAGGAGTTTATACTACTTAGAGCTTTCCTAAAAATAGGTACTAAAATAGAGAAGTATCTGGTATACTTACCTACACCATACCAAATTCTAAAGACTAGTTAGTAAGCATTCTACTTGAACAGAGCAAAACATGATCATAGAGTTGCCGAAGAATGAACACTGAACTTTATTTCTGGAATATAGAATTGCTGCAGAAGGCCTTTTTTTTTTTAAAAAAAAAATCAAGTTTACAATGAATGCACTTAGCAAAATCTTATGTACAACACAGTATGTGCTATCATGCACATTTATACATGTGCTATCAGTATGGATTCTGCTTGATATTCTGCTAGTTTTACTTATACACATTTCCTATGCCTTTAGTCCCTTGACACTTTTCATCATATTGTATGATGAAGTGTTTAATTACTGCCCTAATAATGTGAACTCAATACAAACACTATCTGATGTCTAAATTCTAGTGGTTACTATATTCAGGACTGCATGAAAAAACAAATCTTTTTTTTCTTATTTGTCCAGTGAAATCCTTTTCCTCGTGGAAAAAAGAACCATACATCTCCAGACAATTTTTCTGACATCTGGAGATTAGGGTGGGGCTAACATCTATAAAGGACTATTAAATTCTGCTATTTTTGTATCACAATGCATTCAGGGGAGGAAGAGGTGATTGAATTTTTAAAAAGAAAAAGGGCAATGTTTGTGGTTAAGCCACCACAAGCTGAACTTCCATCGGCCCTGGAATTTTGTACTGCTAAAGGAGCTAGCTAGACGACTTTTCAATAGTTAAGGTGTCTGGGTTTGAAGAGCTTTCAATTTAGAGGTGAAGCATAACAAGTCAGCAATGGCAAACACTGGTCAATCTGTGGTGCTCTCTTTCTACTTTTACATAGTAGATTCTGAGATACAATCAACAACCTATCTTTGGGGTTTCTGCCTCACCCCCACCCCTGCCCCCAAGGCTCTTGCATATTCATTTCTGAGGTTAAAAAGCAAAAACAACTAGCGATTTTGCATCATTCTGCTGAAAATACACTGGTTATGTAAGAGTACAGCACTGTGTGTCTAACATCTCCATCACTTTTCTCCTATTCAGATCACTGTAATACTATTCACTTCATGGATCAGAAAGGAGTGAAAATAGTAATAATATATCTAATCTATTTTATAAAATTGGTTTCCCAGGATCTGAAGTACTTAGTCTAATTAGGATCTTAGCTTTTTGAGTGCATGAGGATGGTGATCCCACACTACTTCAGGCAATCCAGTTCAAGAAATTAAACTATTCCAAGCAAATACATGAAATTAGCTAAGTGACACGGTTCTTTCAAACAGAGAGCAAATGTTTCTAGTCACGCTAATAAATTTACCTGTTCAGAAAAACCTGAAAAGCACTGTTCTAAAATTCATACAATACAGGTGTCTGATAAAGATAATGAAAAATACACAGAACTTAAAAGCTAAACTGTTCTTCCATTTTAGGTGAAAGGTTTAATGAGCTTATATATCCTTTAAAAGTAAAATCTGGAACAGATAAGAGTCTTTGGAATTAAAGATCCAGGTTTCTAATTTCATTAAGGGGAAAAAAAAAAACCACCTTCTAAGATTGGGAATGTAGATAATGATTACTTCATTGATCAGCAAGAATCTTTGTACTTAAGTTCAATGAGAATCTGGCATCTCAAGAGAAGGAGTGGACAGACTTACACCATACTAACTTCAAAGCATTCATTCTGAGACTCCTAAGGATTTGTCTTGTTCATCTGTGTCTAATTACTAGCACTGACTTGTATTGAATACAGCATGAAAATGGCAACTTACATTTTTCATTTGCAATTAAACATTTTTAGTTTCCTAAATATATCTCTAAATATTTTACCATGATAAGAGCAAAGAGGGCAAAAATTCTCAAACTGTAATTTCACTTACTGAGAAACAAAGTGGTTCCTACAAAGCAGAGCTTAAGCTCATCACTAAGTACTGAAGACCAGAGCTGCCATAAAGTCAAGGCACATCAGTACCCTGAGTCAGTCTGTTTTGCATCTCTAGAAAAATGCACTTGGGTTTGTTGCTTGTCTTTTTTTTTTTTAAAGGGCTGGCTAAGAACCAAAATTTGTTCTAAGCTTCACGTTTCCTAAAGCAGTCCTCACATCTTCAACCCTCCAATTCTGTGACTTTAATGAGTATGAGGTCTAACTTACAGGTGAAGAACTAAGATTTGGAGATCACCATGTTCGAAGATATAGTTATTGAGCAGAAGTTCAGGACTCAATTCAAATCCCTTTAACTAAAAGTCTACGTTCACCACATTATGGTGTCTAATTTGAGGGTGAGGAGGACAGAGGACCACAAAAGACTATTCTCTGAATCAGAGGAAAATAATTTAAGAGAAGTCAAAGCTTTCAAGACTCCTAAATCCAGCCAGACGTGGTGGTATGCGTCTTTAATCCCAGCCTTGGGAGGCTGAGGCTAGGAATCGCTTGAGTACATGGGTTTGAGACTACCCCAGGCAAGAAAGCGAGACCTAGTCTCAAAAAATAGCTGGACATGGTGGTGTGCGCCTATAATTCTAGTCTTGGGAAGCTAAGGATGGGGATCACTTGAGTCTGCAGGTTCTGAACTACACCGGGCAACATAGCGAGACCTAGTCTTAAAAAAAAAAAAAAGACTTCACTCTCACCTACTGAGGGCAATACAGTCAGGCAGTATTAATATGCACTTTCCTAGAGGGTTTTCCATACATTTTAAGAACCATTTCCTGAGATGTATTATCTTTATCTTTAAAAGACTTAATCTTTAAAAACCTTAATTATTTTACCTGGCCTACCGTGAACTGAATGTTAACTCTGAGGTCTCCTCCTATAGCAATACTTTCCTGATAATCCTTTTGACAAATGGTCTAAGATCTCTAAAGATCCATTTGGTTAAATCTAATGTAAGTCAGTGAATACATCCCTTGATTTTTTTTTTTTTTTTTTTTTGAGACTAGGTCTTGCTATTTTTGCCCGTGGAACCGCAGGCTCACGTTGCCTGGGGTACCACAGACTCAAGCAATTCTCAGCCTCAGCTTCCCAGGTAGCTGGGATTACAGGTGCGCGCCACCACGCCCAGCTATTTTTTTGGAACTAGGTCTCGCTAAGGGTCCCAGGCAGGACTTGAACTGCGATCCCTGGCCCCAGCCACTTCATAGGCTGAAGCTGCCAGGTACGAGCCACCGTGCCTGGCCATCCCTTGATTTTCAATTGTTTTAAGTAATTTCTACAATCCAAGACAATTCAATATTTTTGTTAACCAGACTTATGAGACAATATTGAAATTTATGCTGACTTGACATCTCCCAAATGTCCATATTCACATACAGTTGTCAACATGGAATGAATCTGCTACAAAATTCTAGTACCTAAGCTTTTTATTTAAGGTGTCCTTGTTCTCAAGAATTACTTCACAGGAAACTGAATCAACAGTTTTGAGTAATCATCTGAATAAATGGAAAATTAAGGCAACTCAGTTACGTTTAGTCTTCTCAATTTAAAAATGTGAGGAGAAAGTGTAATAGTGGCTTCTGAATAAAACATGCTGATGAGACATACTGAATTTGATTGAAGAAAAAAAAATCACAAACAACAAACATAGAATTTCACCTATTAGATACATGTGAAAGGTAAAGTCTAGGTATCTTTAACTGAAAATACATACCTCTGAGAAACCAGCCACATTAAGACATCTCCTTCATTTCTATGCCCATCTTGTCTATTGTCAAACATTCTTTGAAAAATGGCCACCTTGCCTAAACTCACTTTTAGAAAGGCAGGAATCAGATAAACATTTTACTCCAACTTAGCCCCAATCTACATATAGATACATCCCTTTTTATTTTATAGAGACTGCTTATAGTCAGAAGAAATTACTGAAGGCTATGCAGCTCAATTAGGTAAAGACTCAACCCACCCAGGTTATATGCTGTTCACGTGTAAATGTCAAGAAGATTTAAAACGTTAACATTTTAAGTACCAGGGAATATCAGCGAAGGAGTCACCAATGTCACTTCAAACCTAGCATTCAAAATAATTTGTTTCTTAACAGAAGTTATCTGGCAAGGTTAAATCTCAAAATGTGGCAAAAGAAACACCTTCATGCAATGATTTAATTCTCAATAGCTACTGCAACACAGAGGGATCATCCCTGTTTATTGAGGAGAAAAAGTATAACGGCCATGGCAAATTTCCTAAGAATGGGGCCTTGCCTAAATTTTTTCTGATTTCTACTCCAATTTTTAGGTAAAATTTTCAATTTTACCTCTTTTACACAAGAGCATGACCTCTCCCCAGTCTCCCTTTTCACCACTTACTCCCTTAGTATCAATCTAGTTCCAGCCTTAACCCAAGGCAGCTCTTGATGACCTAACATTGAAGGTCTAAGCTCTCTTTACCTTCAGGTAATGAAACATCTGTACTAGAAGCTTACCAACTACAGACTAATTGGTGGGGTTTTTGGACTCTGAATTAAGGCAGTAAAGGTACCAAGGCAATAAACTGTACAAAAAAATACAAAAAAAAGAACAAAACAAAACTTTCTTTCTTGGTCTCCACAGACTCATGCAATCTAGATGAGGAGCATTAGATTCAGAGTTAAATGTATATAAAAAGTAGTGTCTAGTAAGCTCTCAAAATTAGTTCCCTCCCTCTCGTGTCCCTTTCTGCTGCTGAGCAAGAACTCAGGTAGCTGTCAACACCACCATCAACACCACCACAACCACCACCACCAAAGAGGGGTGGAATGTGGGGAACTTGTTGGAATTGGGTAAAGCGAGGCGTTCACAAATGACACTAGTCCTGAAACCTACTAGATGTCCCTGCCCAGTCTGCAACATGCTTATGAAGGCTTACAAGTCTGAATATTTATACGTTAGTAAGAATAAAAAACTTTTGACTAAGTGGCAAAAGGGGGCATGGTCTAATATAGGAATAACCTTTGTATTTTCTTTTTGTAAACTCCAAACCACCAAGGATTTATTTCCCAAGAAAAGTCCCAGTCATCATTTTTGTTCTATTACAAAGAACACTGACAGTCAGAGCTGGCTGGTTTTTGTTCTTAAAAATTGGTGAATGTCAGCTGGGCGTGGTGGCATGTGCCTGTAATCCAAGCACTGGGAAGCAAAAAGACAGGGATCACTTGAGTTCACGAGTTCAAGACTACCCCGGGCATCATAGCGAGACCTGATCTCAAAAAAAGCAGCTGGGGCATGGTGGCAGGAGCCTACAATCCCAGGTACCTGGTAGGTTGAGGCTGGGGATCACTTGAATTGCCAAAACCGGGACTAGTCCAGGCAATATAGCAAGACCTAGTCTCAAAAAGAAAAAAAAAGTGTCAGAATACCCAGGGATCTGTTAAACTTGCAACATCAATAACCAAGATAGGAGAATCAAATTCCTTGGAGCTTATCGAGGTGTATCTCAGGAATACTAATACACTGAGTTCTTTGCCTCTTTAAACCTGCAGGAACAAAATTAACTTCAAATGTTCTTAGAATTGAATTATCAGCCTGACAGTTGCACACACACACACTCCCCTCCTCCCACCCGCTTGCAAATCTGATAGGGAGAGCAGAAGGGAGATGTAAATAAAAATGTTTACTCTATATTTAGGAAAAATAGGCCGGGCCTGGTGGCTTGTACCTGTAAGCACCGGGCTAGGGATTGCGGTTGAGTCCCGTCTGGGGCCCGTTGGGAGACCTAGTTCCAAAAAAATAGCTGGGCGTGGTGGCAGTGCCTGTAATCCCAGCTACCTGGGAAGCTGAGGCTAGGGATTGCTTGAGTTTGTGGTACCCTGGGCAATGAGAGCCTGCGGTTCCATGGGCAAAAATAGCAAGACCTAGTCTCAAAAAAAAAAAAATAGAGAGAGAGGGGGGGGATTCTGAAGAACAGCACATAAAGGTAAAAGTGCCAAGGAGACAACCAAGTGGATCTAAAAATACCAAAAAGGAAACTTAAAACATAAGTTCCTATCTACCTTGGGATTCTGGACATAAATGACAGCTAAAGACACTTACTGAATAGTAGGTAGTGGCTTGGTGATAATAAAAAAAATAGTAGGTAGTGGCTTGGTGATTTGGCATACACCAAATAATTAGTATCGTTTCTTAGTTTGAAAAATAGAATATTTACTGATCATAATAAAAATTGTATACAATAACATACATTCACTGTTAAATAATTTCAATGAAGTCAATAGTACTATAACACTAACATCTAATAGATGTTCAATTCTAAGTTTTCTCCCACATAATAGCCAAGATCATTCCCATCACCATCCCCACCCCTCTCTACACCACACCCAAGCAAGGTCCTCTACTATCAACACAAAACAAGCTGTGTGCATTTAGATAGGTGGTTTGTGGAAGAAAAAGAAGGGGGTGTTGGGAAAATGCCTTTTATTTCACCCGAGAGCCTCTATTTAAGATTTCCTACTTTAGCTATAGCCTGGAGACATAGGGATAGAGATCTGCTTCTCAAACTTCAGATTTACAAGTTAAGGAAATAGAAAAAACTGGTTTTATCATTACTACTCAAAGTTTAAACATATTTGAAAAGCTTTCTTTAAATACAATGGCTCATTCAATTAAGGGTCAGTTAGGAACTTCTCCCATTTCATCATTTTACACCTTAAGTAAGAGTTTGTCCAAATGACTTTATTATGAAAACTTAAGGTTTCCAAAATAATTAATGGATAGTCAAAATCCTCTAAATCACAGGACACAGAAAAGTCACCCAAATGTAATCTGCCACCAAATGGGATAAATCAACTATATTCTATTAATTATTCTCAAGAATTTTTTTTCTACCCCATAATCTCACTCAAATACTAATTTCATAGCCTCATTCAAAAGTAAATACCCAAACCCATTTGTGTCTATTTTTCTAATTCTACCTAAAATGTCAGTGAAGTTCAATATAGCCCATATTAGGGGGATTGGGTAAGCAACTTTGTATTTGAAGAAAATTAGCTTTTATTTTGCACTGAAAGTATGTATGGCAAATGTTAAAGATCTGCAATGTTCATGTTCATCCACACAAAAGTAACATGAAACACAATTTCAATATGTGAAGGCTCCTAAAATGAAATACAGCCAAAAAATAAACAATAGATTCATTTCCCATCCCATTAGCAGCAGACCAACTGTTACTTAATATGTAACAAAGTTTTTCTAACATATTTACAGATTTAAAAGGCAGACATTTCTTGTACTCCCCACACAGTCTTGAAAACAAAAAAAACCCAACAAACCTAATTTTGGAGTACACGCTTCTAGATATGTTAAGAATCCTTGGCATTTTATATAAATGGGTATGAATTATATTGTGCGAATTATATTAATTCACTAAGAACAGAACAAATGAATCACTTTCAAGTTCTCTATTTCCTCATTTTTATGGTGGCCTTAAATAAAAGCCAGACTCCATCCTTTCTCTCCTGCTATTGGATAGAGATTTGGGGACTGATTCTAAATTCCTATTTTTCGTTTTACTACATGCAGGCAGCAAAGAAAAGGAGGCATTGGTAAAGGTAACAGCAACAGTATCTAGTTTTCACCACTCCAATCAGTAGTTTCTGATTCCTTTAGTAACACACACCTGGGTTTTATTCTCCTGGGAACACTGAACTCTAAAGTTTATGAATCCTGATATGTCAGTGATGTTAGAAGCACACACTGAACAAGCAGCTCTTCTTCATATCCAAATGTGGGATAAAAATTCTAATTCTGAATAGTGTCTCAAGGAGTCTGACTGCAGTAGAAAGATTGCAAGTCCAAAGCTGTTTCCAGATTGAGTAGGGAAATGTGCTAGATTAGTTTGAAAGGTGAGGATCAGCTTGCAGTTTTAAAAATGTAATGGGAATTTCCAGAGAGCTACATCATCAGTTCTCCCACCCCCCCACAAGTTTTGCAGTCCCCAACAGTACAGAATTACACTATCTGGTAGCATCAGAAACAATTTCTATTTAATTTCCCCATCCAATATTAAGCCATTAAGCTAATCAGACCAACACATGCTGATGTCAAACTATGGTCCCATGTAATATTTCTTAAAGTACTGACGGAATCAAGAATTACACTTCGGGGGGCGCCTACAGCTCCAGAGTAGATACAAGCAAATACTTCAAATCCCTGAACCAGAGCAAGATGATCATTAAGACCCAACTAGGTATTAACATTATCAGCTCCACAGACAGCTAAGCAGTCTGCATAGTGCTGTAATGACTCAGCCCTACTGTAAGTTAAGTGCTACCAACACTCAGGAAGTCTAGTCACTTGTGATTGTGGTTTCTACTCTACAAGATCGTAGTTTACTGTCAATATTTTAAGTAAAAGTACATTTTAAAAACACTAGTTTTCCCAGCAGTTGAGTATGGGTCCGAAAGAACATTCTAAATTTTATATAAACAGCGATAGTTTTAACTATTTTAAAGGCGCTCCAAAGAGTAAAAAAAAACCTTTTAGCTTTTAGAGGATGAAGACAAATGAGGGATGTTTATTTTAATAGAAGAGCATGGAAGTTGTAAGACATGTGATGTTGACAAACTCACACCTAAGCAAATTCTACTTAATATAAAGATCAATGACATATTTAAGAATTAAATATTGATTTTCATTTTAAGTCTTTCAAAATTACTTAAATCACACTAGTTATCAGTATACTATTTAATAGAGCAAGCACAGTTACTAGCATCACATCTTTCTTCTAGACAATATTTACAAAGATAAGTACTCCACTGCCAGACCCTCAAGGTGGTGGGGAGACAGTTTAAGTGTTTTTTTTCTCTTTAAGGAACAGATTTAGCTAAAAAGTAAGCAAAGGACAAATTATCAATCCCTCCTGACTCCCTTTTTCAACTCTTAAGTAGAAACGTGTAGCTTTTAAATTCTTCATACTAGAATAATATATCCAGTGCCAAAGTCTGTGAGCTGTGTAGTGCCTAACTCATTGCCCTTGGGCAAACTAGTGAACACATCTAAGCCTTTGGTTCCTCATCTATAAAAATGGAGATAATGGTACCTAACTCAAAGGGGTCCTTTAAATTAAATAGTCCAGGGGAAGAGCCGTGGTTCACACCTGGCAGACAGTAAAGCAGTCAATAAATATAGGCAATTATTGCTGTTACATGTGAACAAAACACATTCTAAAAGTCAACAGTCAATTTAGTCCAGTCCCATAAAAGTGGCCATAAAGATCAATAATGTACCCAGTTCACAATCTTCATACATTCACCAGCTCCTTTGTACAATTTAGGTGAGAACCACCAAGATTAATATTCTGAGAAGGACTAAGCTTCTGTCACTACTAAATTATCTACTCAGTCAAGTCTAAAAGTCAAAAGAAAATTTCTTGGAAGTATTAAGATTCTACCTTCTTTAAGAGGTCTAAAAAAAACTTCTTCCAGCTCACCGGTCACGGTCACATCCTTCCTTTGCGTCCACATCCCAAAGAAACCGATCTATGTTTTCTGAACTGCAGGGGCCTCAATTCCCTCTTCTAAAAGCCTGACAGGTTAAACGTGATTAGGAAACACTCCAACGCTAACACCCAGCACCTAATCTTGCACAACACCCTGCTCCCAAGTCACCTCCTTTGAGAAATTTCCCCACCCCCAGACAAAATTAAGTCCCAGTCTCCCAAAGCATTTTGGGTATACATATGCTTCAGCACCTACCTTATAATTAACTAATTATGTACTCCCCCCTCCCCCCAATAGACTGGATTGAGGGCAAGAACACTGTTGTAGCCGAAGGTTCTTCTCTAGTGCTAGGCACAGTGCTTGGTATATATCAGGTTCTCCAGAAATGCTACCCTTGAACCCAATTCTCTCCTGGTAGAATACCATTTCTTATTGGACACACCAGTTCAAAATCTGAACATAAAGTTGCTCTTAGCAGGGAAGGCTTAATGACTGATCATAAGATCAAAAAAACCTACTCATCAGCTTCTCCTACACTAAAGAAGTTCCCGGAATCCAAACTCAACTGAGCAGGATTATGTAGCATCAGGATTAATGGGAATTCACAGTATACTACAGAAACTATCTTTTCCTTGAATACAATTGAGAGCTTTCATGAGACGTTTTATTGGGGAAAATCTTCATGGGTAACTAAAGTGGAATAAATGCCTTGATTTGTCTTGAAAAGGGTTCAAAAACAGATCTGGAAAAAGTAAGCTAGCTCTTGGTTCCTGAAAAACAACAGCTTCTGAAAAAGAATGAACAGGAAGCTGGGGTGGATGCTGGCCACTCTTTGTTTCAATAAATAAAATCTTTTTCTCCCTACAGTGCAAAAGAAAAAGCCAGTACACCAAGCTCAGAGATGTTTAACAACCTTTACTCCTGACAAGTACACTAAAATGCATTAAAAAAAAAAAAAATCACCGACTTAGTAACCTCTGCCACAAAGAAAATCTCCAGTCACTAATACTTTAATCTTTTTTAAAATCAGTATGGCTGAGTCCAACATTTATATTGGATGGCCCATAGAGAACTTGCAAACTTTCTGAAGGGAAGTACTACCTTTGCAAAGAATACAACTTGGGTAAAACAATCTCAAAATATGAAGAACTCCACAAAGGATGGTTTTCACTTAGAGCCTTAATTCCTATCATAAGCATCTTACTGGAAAAAAAAAAAAAAACAAAAGCAAACAAAAAAACCCAGTTGCCGAAGGGTGTCTTTCATTCTGGAAGCAGAAAAGGAAACAAACAAGAAGCAGAAAGGGAATAACCCCCTAAAATAAAGTTCTCTTTGGTAAAAAACAGTAGCAATTCTACCTCCCACCCTTTCCTCTCGGGTGAGGTCTGAGATTTATATGGCTTTGCTCGGCTGAAAGCTTTCTGGGCAGCTCAAGGAAGGAGCCGAGGGAGGGAGAGAAACAGACACACAGGCACAGAAAGGAGAGGAGAGAGAAAAAGAAAATGGCGCAGAGACTAAGTCCCGACTGTCGACAAGGCGACTTTCCCGGGAGGAATCCGGGCCCGGAAAGGCAGCCCGAAGCCAGGCGGCGGGCGACGCGGGGTCTCCGCTGTCCCCTCTAGGAAAGGACGCGATTTGGGGGAGCTGGGGTCTCCGGAAAGGGGGTCCACAGGCGGCCCGATGGGAACAATGGGGCCGGTGAGCGAGGAGCCGGGACTTAGTCTCTGGGACGCCATGTCTGTCCTCTGCCCGACTCGGGTCGGGCGCGGGGTAGGTGGCCGGGGGTCGGGGGTCGGGTCGGGGGGTACACTCACCATTCAATCGGAAATCCACCTCGATCTGGCGAGAAGAAAAAGAGGAGCTATGAAACAAGCACATTCACCTCGCGGGCGGCGGGCGAGCGCGCGCGGCCGGGGGCCTAGCCCACCCTGCGGCCCCCGCGACG
>PVHY01031753.1:0-12394 GCA_004024945.1 Uropsilus gracilis | reverse complement strand
CTTCCCAGGTAGCTGGGATTACAGGCGCGTGCCACCACGCCCAGCTATTTTTTTGGAACTAGGTCTCGCTACGGGCCCCAGGCGGGACTCGAACCACAATCCCTAGCCCCAGCCGCTTCATAGGCTGAAGTTTACAGGCATGAGCCACCGTGCCTGGCCTAGGGAGTACGTTAATACAAGATGAGCGAGGTAGGTTGCAATTAAATGTAAAGGCCAAGCTGAGGGATGTGCTTTTTTTTTGTAGGTGGTAGGGAGTTGTTGACTCTTGGGCAGTAATGCTGTGGTCAGAGGTGCAAGCCTGTAAGAATGTAGAGGATGGACTGAAGAGAACAGTTGGGAGACTTGCCATAGCCCAGGCGAGTGATAGAGCCTGCAACCAAGGTGGGTGGGTGGATAGACATAAGGAGGGGGACAGGCTGGGGCTGCACCGAACCTGGGGGAGGCTACTTGGGCTCTCATTTGACAACTAGTAGAGGAACCTAGAATGGGGCCTCAGGAGAGAAGTGTTTGACTTTGACCAAATCCTAAATCCAGAGCAGTCCCATTTTGGCCCTTTGAAACACACTGGTCTTGCCCTTCATCACTGATCTAAGATTCGTAAAGACCAGCGGGTGCCCCAGCTGTACCTGTGGAATGGTGAAGGCACTGCCTTAGAGGATCAGACTCTATGTCCAGCTCAGGTTCTGCCATTTCTTGCCGAGCGGGCAAGTCTTTGAACTTCTTAGAGGCCTAGTTTTCTGTTCTAAAACTGGCAGCCCTTCATCATGTTGAGTAAATTCTGTGCTGAAAGAGAAGCCAGAGGCTGCTCGGTCCTGCCCAGCTTGGATGGCTCTAGAAATGGACTGGTGGGAGGGAGGCCTGTTAGTATGAATCCAGGGATTGGACGCACGCACTTGGTTTTGTCTTTTTCACCTAAGTCTGTCACCCCTCTGCCTACAGCACCCTCATCACATGTGTGGATTCTGGAATTCTCCGAGTCTGGCCTGACCCTGACAAGCAAGCATCCTCTGACCCAGTGAGGACCCCCCCTTCTCCGATCCTGATGCATAGGGCAGGGGAGGCAGCCAGGGCAGGAGCCAAATGAGGGCTTTGAGGAAGAGGACTGAGGACTCATACAGATCCTCACCTTCACTCCCATGCTATTTCTTTCAGCTCCTGGAACTGAGCGTGGGCCCTGGGGTATGCAGGATGCGGCAAGACCCACTGCACCCCCATGTGGTTGCCACTGGAGGGAAGGAGAATGCTCTGAAAGTGTGGGACCTGCAGGGATCCGAGGAACCTGTGTTCAGGGCAAAAAACGTGAGTGACCGGTGGCGAAGGGATGTTCTTAGGGTTGGGGGGGCTCTGGCCACCGACTCTGAGTCAGAGACCAGAGGGTCTTGTGGGGATGATGGAGGGATGTTGCCTCCAACCTTGACCCCATCTACCACCCTGCCAGGTTCGAAATGACTGGCTTGACTTGCGTGTTCCCATCTGGGACCAGGACATACAGTTTCTCCCTGACTCACAGAAGCTTGTCACCTGCACAGGGTACCACCAGGTGAGACGCCTCATCAGGTGCTACCCCTACCTCCTCCTGGTCTTCAGCTGCTTCCCAGAGAAACAGGCTCCCAGTCCCTTTCCCACTCATCTGATACTCCCAGGCCCTCCGGGGAGGGAACACTTTCCCCACCTGCCTCAGCCCCCTTGCTGCAGCGTTGCTCTCCCGCTACCCTCTGTGCTGGAGACTGGAACTGCGGGTCTTCCTTTCCACCAAGGAGAGAGAAGGGTATGTCCCCTGCCCGATGGGATCACAGGCTGTAGTTCAGAAGACTGCATTGGCCTGGGTGGGAGTCAAAGGAACTGGGATTCGGGCTTGACAGTTCTGATTTGCACCGGGACCCGGTTCTCCTCCCTTCTCTGCCTTGGCTCCCAGCTGTCCTGGGAAGCGCCCACCAAGGGATCTTTACCCCTGGGCTCATCTGGAGTCCTGTGGTGCGGTCCACGCTGGTGGCTGGCCTGTTGTTTCCTTTCCTAATGCATCTTAAGTCCTAGATTGATCATGTGCCTCTCTTCAGCTCACAAGGGGCTTCCTCTCTGCCCTGAGCTTTGTTGGACTTCACCTCCCTTGAGCAGTTGGGCCGACTCGCTTTCTCATTTTGAGAAGGGAGGATGAGGGGGGTGGGATGCTCACACGTGCAGACCAACCCAAACTGGGAGGGCTTTCCCCTCCACCCTCCCTATCTGTGCTCCTGTGTGGTGCTCTGCTCCAGCCCCCCATTCAGGAGAAGGGTACTTTGAAATGAGAAAAAGTCTCTCAACGTGGGTCCTCGTCCAGAGAGCAGTGGAGAGGAGGTGGCGAAGGAGAAGCTGTAGGAGGCTTGTGGGATGATGGTAGTCTTGCAATGCCTCAATCTCCCTCCAGGTCCGAGTCTACGATCCAGCCTCCCCGCAGCGCCGGCCGGTTCTAGAGGCCACCTACGGGGAGTACCCACTGACGGCCATGACGCTCACTCCTGGGGGCAGGTGAGTGTTTAGGGGGCAGAGACTAGGGCTTGGGCGGGCCTAGGAGGCTCCTCCTGATCCTGCCTGCTTCTGGTCTCCTCAGTTCCGTGATCGTGGGGAACACTCATGGGCAGCTGGCAGAAATTGACCTTCGGCAAGGTGAGTTGGGGTGGGGGCAGGGTTTTCTCAGGCTGTGCGGTGGAGCAGTTGAGCCTCACTCGGGTAGTCAGGGTAGCCAGGGTTCAGAGCTTGGTTCACCTAAAACAATATGACCTTGGACAGGTTATTTTAATTCCCTGGGCCTTAGTTCCCTCATCTTTATTTTTTTATTATTATTATTTTTTTGATACTAGGTCTTGCTATTTTTGCCCGTGGAACCGCAGGATCTCGTTCCCCAGGGTACCACAGACTCAAGCAATCCCCAGCCTCAGTTTCCCAAGTAGCTGGGATTACAGGCGCATGCCATCACACCCAGCTATTTTTTTTTTGGAAGTAGGTCTCACTACGGGCCCCAGGCGGGACTCGAACGGCGATCCCTAGCCCCGGCCACTTCATAGGCTGAAGCTTATAAGCACGAGCCACTGTGCCCGGCCTTAGTTCCCTCATCTCTAAAGGGAGATAATTGTGGTAGTTTCTGCCTTGGGGTTATGTCAGGAGTAGGTGCTGAGATGAGAAAAGCAACTTTAGCAGTAAACATTCACTAAATGCTTGTTGGTTGATGCCTCTTCATTCCTTAGGGCGCCTCGTGGGCTGCCTGAAGGGGTTGGCAGGCAGTGTCCGAGGGTTGCAGTGCCACCCTTCGAAGCCCCTGTTGGCCTCCTGCGGCTTGGACCGAGTCTTGAGGGTACACCGGATCCGGGCTCCACGGGGCTTAGAGCATAAGGTGAGAGCCGCTGCCTCCTGTGGTCACTTTCTGTCTCCATGTGTGCTGGAGTCCTGAAGGCCCCTCATTTCTTGCAGGTTTATCTCAAGTCTCAGCTGAACTGTCTCCTCCTGTCAGGCAGGGAGAACTGGGAGGTAGGTACAGTCAGTGGTCACTGAGTGTCACCAGCAGGTTCTTGGAAATGTGACTCTGATCAAGGACCCTGTAACAAAAGCATGTCCTCCAATAACTTTCCATTAGCTTGGCCCGGAACTGCCTTCTTCCTCAGCACTGTGAGGAGCAGGCTGAAGGGAAACGTTATTTGAGGGTCTGTAGTTGGGTCTGGGGATGCAGGATCCAAGGGCATGGGTGTGAAGAGCACTGTTCATCTACCTGCCGAGCTACAACCTTCCTTGCAGGGGTGTTACTAGGTACAGCTATGCCAGGGTTACTGCCATGGGTGGCACAGAAGCAGGGTGGTCTCTGGAAGCAGGAAACTAAAGGCATGGCGCCTGGAGGATTATTCCCTAGCCAGAGCGTCCTTGGAGTCCTTCCCTGCCCTGCTGCTGTGCTCAACTCCCACGCTTCTCTCCCCTTCACCAGGATGAGCCCCAGGAGCCTCAAGAGCCTGTCAAGGTGCCCCCAGAAGACACAGAGACAGATGAGCTTTGGGCCTCCTTGGAGGCAGCTGCCAAAAGGAAGCTCCCTGGTTTGGAGCCCACCCAGGGGTCTCTCGAGGCTAAACTGAAAAAGAAGAAACGCCCTGGGTCCACTAGCCCCTGAGGAATCTGTACTTGTTTTGTAAATAAACTAATTTCCACCCACTTGAGCCTGAGCCTTGAGAGAGGGGACTCAGGGAAGAAGGGGCCATAGCCCCAGCGAGTCTGGTGGGCGGGTTGCTGACGTCACAAAAGCAGGGCTGAGGGCGGAACCGGCCTGCTCATGGGTCACGGAGTGTGGGGTCGCGGGGTGTGTGGGGTCGCGCGGGGCCATGGGCTGCTGCCAAGACAAGGACTTTCAGAACTCCGATGAGCACGGCAAGGAGGCGGGGTCGGATGACGGTGAGGATAATGGGAGGAGCGACACGGAGGTCCAGGCGGCAGGAGAGAGGGTGGGAAGGCGCCTGTTCCGGGCTGGGGCAGGGGGAGGGCGGGCTTAGCACTAGGGTCTTCCCCGCAGGCACCGAGCTCGAAGACAACGTGGGGGATCCGCGAAACCCCAAGTCCAACGAAAGCCTCCTGATCACCGTGTTGTGGCGGCGGCTCTCCCTATTCAGCCGTCGGGGCTCCTCACGGTCAAGCAAGCAATCAGGCCATGGGCAAAGGCGGGGGAGCGTGGTCCTGGAGAAGATGCCGCAGGGGATCAAGGAGGAGCCGGAGAAGGGGTGACCCCAGCCCTCATCTAAGTCCGCCCCTGCCTCCAGAGAATAAAGTTTCTAACCTGTACAGGTCCCACCGCTCGCACATCTGCCGCCTGCCTGGAAGCGGGAGCCACCGGGCGGCGGGCTCTTTAAGGCTCTGCTGCGGAGGCAGGCCCAGACCTGTGGTTCCTCGGGGGCGGGGTCATGGGGCGGCCTAGCCAATAGGAGGGAGGAGTCTCTCTTGCGTTAGGGCGGGGGGCGTGCCCTCGGATAGCAGAACTCGAAAAGGCGTGGCGCCATCTCGTCACCGGGGGTGGGGCTACGTGTGGGTGACGTGGCTGCTTCCAATCTTTGGTCGGGTTTCGGTAGCTTCGGCGTCCGGGGTGGAGGTGGTGACGACCCGCGAGATTGTGGCAGTGGTGGCGGCGGCAGGCGATAGCGAGGAGGTAGGATTCGCTATCGAGGGGTCTGGTTTGCTGTGGACGGTCCAGGCAGCGGCTCCGTGAGGGGGGCGATGGGCGGGGGGGTAGGGAACCCGGGCCTGGCGGGCTAGTCCCGTCGGCCCGGCTCTGGGTGAGCGAATACCTCGCCGTCCAATCACAAATGCTCCTGTGGAGAAAGACGTCGGCATCAGCTAATCAGTGGTTGCGGCCTCCCGGGAGGTGGGACTTGGGCGGGGGTGGGACTTCCTGTTTCAAATAAACACCTAGCAATCCCCCCTCCGCCCACCGAAGTGTGTTCACGTCCGGAGGTCGGTCGCCGTTTTCCCCTGAGGAGTCGAAGGAGCCCGTGGGAACGAGGAGGTCCAGTTAGGGCCTGGGGCAGTTGCACAGGCCGGCCTGGAGCCTCGAGGCTACTGGCACTGGCTCCGGCCCTGCCTCTGCTCCAGAGCCCCTGGCCCGCGCTCCGGCTGCCAGAGCCAAGTTGGAAGAGTCCGAGGGGGACGGCCAGGGCCCGAGGCCCGCGGGGCCCCTCCCGCTGCGGGCGGGCCCCAGGATCCGCGGGTGGCTTTGGGCGCCAAAGTCGATGCCTAGTGCAGACAGAGCCCGAGGATTTGCTGGGGGGCAGTGTGTGTGCGTGTGGAATTTGTGAGAACGGAGGCTGCCTGGGGAATGACACTCTCCCCTCCACAACAGTCCGAGGTTATGCGTCTCAATGATCCCGCGGAAACGCTACGGGTCTAAGAACACGGATCAGGGTGTCTACCTGGGTCTCTCAAAGACACAGGTCCTGTCCCCTGCAACTGCTGGCAGTAGCAGCAGCGACATCGCCCCTCAGCCCCCCCCAGTGGCCCTGGTCCCTCCCCCTCCCGACACCATGTCCTGCCGGGACCGGACCCAGGAGTTCCTGTCTGCCTGCAAGTCCCTGCAGAGCCGTCAGGTAAGGTTATGGAGCCAGTCTTGCTCAGATCTGGGGGAGGCCGTGCTCCAGCACTGTTGGTTGAAGTAATTCTTGGGGGTACGCAGGGAGAACGCCTCTGACTTGAAGGGGGCAGGGACAAGTGGGAGCCTCGCTCTCCGGAAGCCAGAGAGCAAGGTTCTAGGTTTGTGTGAGGAGTCTCCTGGGGTGACTTTGCTCTTCTCCAAGGTGCCCCTCAGGGTTTTGGGTCTGGATTGGGAACAGGTTCTACAAAGAGCCTTTAGCTGAGACATGCCCCTTGAATTCTCTTGGTCTGTCTCTAGCCAAGTTTGCTCTGTCACCATGGGGAGATTCATCTAGTTGGGCCCAATATTTTATTTATTTATTTTTTTTTTGAGACTAGGTCTCGCTATTTTTGCCCGTGGAACCGCAGGCTCGCGTTGCCCGGGGTACCACAGACTCAAGCAATCCCCAGCCTCAGCTTCCCAGGTAGCTGGGATGACAGGCGCGCACCACCACGCCCAGCTATTTTTTTTGGAACTAGGTCTCGCCATGGGCCCCAGGAGGGGCTCAAACCGCAATCCCTAGCCCTGGTCGCTTCATAATTTGAAGCTTACAAGCACAAGCCACTGTGCCTGGCCCCGGCCAGTTTTTTTTTTTAATACTTGTAAAATAAGTGTCTGACTTTATCAAAACCACTTCACAGTGGTCCCCTGAATTCCTTGGTCCCCTCCCCTTTTTGCTGCCGACCTCACACCCTCCCCCTCTGGTAGCCTCAATTCCACCATCTATCTGAGTGATTCTGAGTGATTCTAGTTTTAAGTATTTTAACTGCTCAGCTTTTATTAGTGACTGTCTGGTGGAGGACACCTAAGTGCTAGTGTTTAGTGGACATCTGAGCGACAGTGAAGCTGAAATGGGGTGTGGACAGAAGTTTCACCTCTCAACGTTGCTTTTCAGAATGGAATTCAGACAAACAGGCCAGCCCTGCGTGCTGTCCGGCAGCGCAGCGAATTCACCCTCATGGCCAAGTAAGTTGAGGAGAGTTCTGGGGGCCAGTATGGTGTCTGAGGAAAGGAGGCTTGCCCGTGGTGACCTGGGCTGTGAGGACTGGGGTCCATTTGCCAGGGTCCATTTGGCAAAGCTAACATGGAAACAGCCCGTCTCCTGCCCTCTCCCATGGTGTGCTTATACTCACTTACAGGCGCATTGGGAAAGACCTCAGCAACACATTTGCCAAACTGGAGAAGCTGACAATCTGTGAGTGTTCTTGGGATCCTTCAGAGACGGAGCTGTGACCCAAAGTGATCTGAGGAACCATATTCCTGCATCTTGTCTTTGACCTCACCTGTCCTGGCTTCTGTTTGTCTCTACAGTGGCAAAACGCAAATCCCTCTTTGATGATAAAGCAGTGGAAATTGAGGAGTTAACTTATATCATCAAACAGGTAAGCTGCTGTTGATGGGGAGAGTTTGGCATTCCAGTAAGATCATTTCTTTTTTGAGGCGAGGTCTTGCTATTTTTGCCCATGGAACCGCAGGCTCTTGTTGCCGGGGTACCACAGACTCCAGCAATTCCCAGCCTCAGCTTCCCAGGTAGCTGGGATTACAGGCACGCGCCACCACGCCCAGCTATTGTTTTGGGACTAGGCTTCACTATGGGCCCCAGGTGGGACTCAAACCGCAATCCCTAGCCCCAGCTGCCTATGAAGCTTAAAGGCATGAGCCACTGTGCCCGGCCCCAGTAAGATCATTTCTATCACTTTTCATTGCTATGAGGCCCAGAGCAATTTTCTGGAGCCAGTGCCAGATGTCCTGCTCATTTCCTTGAGTCAGACACTTGCTGGTCATTTGCCACATCAGAAGTGCTGTGCCTAGTCCTTTCCTCACATACACAGGTGAGACCCTCGTCTTTGAGGGGCATCCATGTCTTATAAAGTGTAGGAGGCAGGGCCGGGCACAGTGGCTAGTGCCTGTAAGCTTCAGCCTATGAAGCAGCTGGGGCTAGGGATCGCAGTTCGAGTCCCATCTGGGGTCCGTAGCGAGACCTAATTCCAATAAAATAGCTGGGCATGGTGGCATGCGCCTGTAATCCCAGCTACCTGGGAAGCTGAGGCTGGGGATTGCTTGAGTCTGTGGTACCCTGGGCAACGAGAGCCTGCGGTTCCACTGACACAAATAGCAAGACCTAGTCTCAAAAAGAAAAAAAGAAGTGTAAGAGGCAAGAGGTGCAGAAATGAGCTCACCAAAGATGACCGAGATCATCAGGGGATGCTAGGAGAGAGTTTATCAGGGGGTGAACTCTGTACTGATTTCAAGGCTTGTCTAGAAGCCAAGAACATTCCAGACAGAGGTAGTGGTAGGTGCAGAAGCATAGCCTGTCAAAGGAAAGTCTTCCCCAGATGTTACCTATTCAGGGAGGTTTACCCTGATGTGCTGTTTGAGTCTTTAGTGCCCAGACACTCTCCTTAAGATCATCACTGTAGCCAGGTGTGGTGGCTTGTGCTTGTGATCCCAGCTACTTGGGAGGCAGAGGCTAGGAATCATTTGAGTCCGTGGATTCAGGACTACCCCAGGCAACATACCAAGACCTAGTCTCTAAAACATAGCCAGGTATGGTAGCACGCGCCTCTAATCCCAGCTACCTGGGAGGCTGAGCCTGGGGATCACGAGTCTGTGGGTTCCCTTGGCCAACCTACTGAAAAAGATAATTGCTGTATTTTTATTTTTTTGAGACTAGGTTTCACTATTTTTGCCCATGGAACCGCAAGCTCACATTGCCCGGGGTACCACGGATTCAAGCAGTCCCCAGTCTCAACTTCCCAGGCGCGCACTACCACGCCCAAGCTATTTTTTGGGACTAGGTCTCGCTGTATAGCCCTGAGTGGGACTCAAACCACAATCCCTAGCCCCAGCCACTTCATAGGCTGAAGCTTACAGGCCACAAGCCACCATGCCCAGCTAATCGCTGTATTTTTTTATAGCACTTGATACTTAGCATTCCCTGTAATTTTTTGTGCTTACTGTTGTTGGTTTTTTTCCCACCTACTGTTTTCCCCTGACCAAAAAAAAAGAAACAGTGAAACAATGTAAGCCAGGAGAGCAGCAGTATTTTCCCTCTTTTTGGTCACACATGTGTCCCCAGAGCCTGTGGCAGTGCTGACATACAGTAGGCACTCAGTATTTATGACTTGAGTAATTGATTGGCAGATGATGATGTTGGGAAGGTAGGTTGGTGGCAGGTTGTGGCCTTAAGGGCCAGGCATGGTGGTGTGTGCATTTAATCGCAACCTAAGAATCAAATTGAGGCCGAGAATAGGAATCGCGTGAGTCCGCGGGTTCGAGACCCGCCCCGGGGCAACATAGCAAGACCTAGTCCCAAAAAATAGCTGGACGTGGTGGCGTGCACCTGTAATCCCAGCTACCTGGGAGGCTGAGGCTGGGAATTGCTTGAGTCCATCGTACCCCGGGCAATGTGAGCCTGCGGTTCCCTGGGCAACATAGCGAGACTTAGTCTCAGAAGAAAAAAAAGAAAAGGGTAGCCTCACTGAATGCTGGGGTGACAAAGACGATGAGAAGCTGGGTCCCAGTATTACGCAAGGGGCAGTCTTGGCACAGTTCTGCACTGTAGGACATCTCTCTCTGAGCAGCATCATGAGAATGAATGTGAACTTGAATGGTCATGGGGGGGAAATTCTGGAGCAGAGTGGGTAGGGAGGCTCGGGGAGGAGGCTGCTCTGGCCGTCCAGCGCAGAGATGTGTATGGCAGGCCACACAGTGGAGCCATTCCGGAGACACTGTGCTGGACCGAAAAGAGGGGGTGCAGTTCACTATTTAAATGTTACTCAGTGCACAGCCCTTTAGAAGTTCTTACTGGATTCAGGCAGACTTGAGTTCAAATTTCAGGTCCAGAGGACTTGAGTGCTCTGAGATTTAGGTACCATAAATGATGTCATAAATGAAAAGGGGGTAACAGCAGTACCTGCCTCGCAGGATTGTGGTGTGGTGTAGACTTGTCTATCCTTTTTCTTTTTCTTTCTCTTTTTTTTTTTTTTTTTTTTTGAGGCTAGGTCTCGCTATTTTTGCCTGTGGAACTGCAGGCTCTCGTTGCCTGGGGTACCACAGACTCAGCAATCCCTAGCCTCAGCTTCCCAGGTAGCTGGGATTACAGGCACGCGCCACCACACCCAGCTATTTTTTTTGAAACTAGGTCTCGCTACAGGCTCCAGGCGGGACTCAAACCACGATCCCTAGCCCTGGCCACTTCATAGGCTAAAGCTTACAGGCACGAGCCACCATGCCCGGCTGTCTATCCTTTTTCTTCATCACTCACGTTATTGGGTGACTTGGCTTGGTTCTGGGGATCGACGGTGAAGAAGACAGATGCGGTCCCTGCCTTTGGGAAGCTCCTTTCCTGGACCCTGTACCAGTAAACAGAAAGCAGATAGTGATACATCCGAGCAAGGTTAGGAGCAGGGCGAGTGAGTGACTCATAGTAGGAACCTGGATCTGGTGATCCAGGGTGACTGGTGGTGAAGAGGAGTCAGTCATCCAAAGCGCTGGTGGACACACCTTCCAGAAAGTGGGGCTGCAGCCTACAAAGTGGGGATTGCAAGGGGCCAGGTGCTGAAGTGTGGGCAGCCTGAATGCATTTGGTGAACTCCAGAGAACCAGTGTGCCTGTGCCCAGCACCTGAGGGGGCCCAGTGAGGGTGAGCGCAGAGAAATGGCCAGCGCCTGACCAGGTAGAGCCAGTGTAAACTAGGCAGGGATTGCAATTGTGTTCTGCATTTGGTGGGAAATTCTTGAGAGGGCTTAAACAGGTGGAAGAGGTCAGACATGGTGGCCCGTACTTGTAAGTGACAGCTTATGGAGTCACAGCTGGTCTGGAGATCGCAGTTGGAGTCCTACCTGGGGCAATACACCGAGACCTAGTCCCAAAAAATAGCTGGGTGTGGTGGCGTGCGCCTGTAATCCGGCTACCTGGGATGCTGAGGCTGGGGATTGCTTGAGTCCATGGTACCCTGGGCAATATGAGCCTGTGGTTCCACGGGCAAAAATAGCGAGACTGAGTCTCAAAAAAATTGTGGACAATGTGCCCTGATTTTGGTTGCTGTGTAGAAAACAGCAGGATAGGCTCTAAGTTTACTTTGATGCTCAGAGATTTCTTAAGGAGGACAATGGCTTGGAACAGAGAAGGCTGTGTAGAAAACAGCAGGATAGGCTCTAAGTTTACTTTGATGCTCAGAGATTTCTTAAGGAGGACAATGGCTTGGAACAGAGAAGGGAGTGAACAGATTCAAGCTGTCTCTTGGAATCAGCTAGGTTCTTTTGGGGTCCTGGTAAGTTTTTATTTTTTTTTTTTTTGAGACTAGGTTCTTGCTATTTTTGCCTGTGGAATCGCAGGCTCACGTTGCCTGGAGTACCACAGACTCAAGCAATCCCCAGCCTCAGCTTCTCAAGTAGCTGGGATTACAAGCACGCACCACCATGCCCAGCTCTTTTTTTGGGACTAGGTCTCGCTATGTTGCCCTGAATGGGACTTGAACCGCGATCCCTGGCCCCAGCCACTTCATAGGCTGAAGCTTACAGGGACGAGCCACCATGCCCGGCCTGGTCCTGGTAAATTCTCTGTGCATTAAAGGTAAAGGAATCTTTTTTTTTTTTTTTTTTTTTGAGAATAGGTGTCACTATTTTTGCGCCTGGAACCGCAGGCTCACGTTGCCCAGGGTACCACAGACTCAAGTAATCCCCAGCCTCAGCTTCCCAGGTAGCTGGGATTACAGGCATGCACCACCACGCCCAGCTATTTTTTTGGGATTAGGTCTCACTATGTGCCCCCAAGGGGACTTGAACCGTGATCCCTGGCCCTGGCCGTGGCTTCCTAGGCTGCCACCTACAGGCATGCGCCACCATGCCAGGCTGGAAAAGGAATCTTTTAAGTTTTTGGTTTGAGCAGCTGGTGGAAGGTGGTGCCAAATACCAATAGGGAAAAGTTGGAAGAAGAGGAAACCAGCTTTTGAGGGGAGGTGGAAGAGTTGCTTTCTGTGTTAAGTTGAGGGACAGGAGCACGTTAAAGCTGCTTAGCATGACACAGCACACAGTCCTGAGGCTGCTTTTCTGCAGCCCCTTTTCTGCTCGATGCCCCGTAAGCTTATGTTGGCTGTGGCACGTAGCTGTGGCTTAGAAGCTTCGAGTGTGGACCCTGAGGTCAGTGTTGAGGTGAGGGTTCTAGGCTAAACCCTCAGATTTTATGGGGAAGAAATGTTTTGTTTGTTTGTTTTGTTTTTGAGACTAGGTCTTTTTTTTTTTTTTTTTTTTTTTTTTTTTT